>CM076582.1:153787124-153949896 GCA_034641835.2 Pinus albicaulis
TTACACTCTCCCAGTTGAATTTTGGATTCCAAAGATATTGGAGGATATTGGTCAAGCCCTAGGGAAGTTTGTCAAAATATCTAAGGTTACAAAAATAGGTAAGAACATGTCTTATTCTCAGTTATGTGTTTATATGAATATATCGCAACCCTTTCTAGATTCAATAGAATTGGATTATCAAGAGAAATATGGAATCAGAAAATTGATTTTGAACATGTACCTTTTCGATGTCACCATTGCCATGAGCATGGCCATTTATTTAGGGATTTCTCACATCGAAAGAATGAAAAACAAGGCGAAGGAGTTAAGGAAAATGATGGGTTCACTAGAGTCACACCTAAGTGATGGAATGCCAGAGGGCATCCCATTCCAGCTATTCACCTTGTGGAGGAAATAAATTATTTCTCTAACCTTGGAAATGATGGAAAAGGATCTGCTCACCTTGAATGATCACCAAATGGTAGACAAAAATTTATCAAATATGTAACACCCTCCTCCCATATCTACCCGAGTAACCGACCAATCAGGGTAAACATGTGATGAGAGGCTAATATGATCAGATTCAACCTCCTAGGTGACATTAAGGAAGTGGAACCGATAGAAACACATCATACAAACCTTCCACGTCAGCAACAAGACTCCTAAGAACCATCCCAACCACTCAGGTAACTAGCCCATGGGTCCCACTGAGCTTTTAGCTTACTTAACCCCCGGACGCTCCCACCATATGGGCATGGGTGCGTCAGGGAGGCTCTAGATGCTCCCATGACATAGGAATGCATGCATCCAGGGACTAAATTTCCCAGACCTATGCCTACGTCTGCAAGATTTCAAACACTCTTTTAGGCCCAGAGCCTAGGCCACTTCTAGAACTCAATGACAATTTCAAAAGTGCAATAAAACAATGAAATAATGGTGCAAAAGAAAACACTGGAATAAGGACTTGACTGGACCCCTACTAGCCATGACAGGAATTTCGTCAAACATGTCACAAATATGTAATCTATAGGTTTAAATAACAGATCTGAACATAGGGGTCTCATAATTATATGAGAATCGCTACGAAACATTGTTCCCTTACAACATTCATTGTGGTATCATCTATTAGGTCATAGATAAATTGTTCATTAATTTAAAAATAAAAACATGAGGAGAGTCATACATCATCACTGTCAAAATTCATGCTCATAACCATCATAATAACAACAGAAATATCAGGGATCTATCAACCATAGGAACCACATATCAAATAGTAGATTTACACATCAAATGCCAAGGAAATAACCTTCTTATTAGTGAATGTAAAAACCATCCGTGGATGGGACTACCACGTTCCACTAAACCATATATTGGATGAGCCAAATCTCTCTTCATCCAATCACCCATGTGTCATATTCCAACCATGAATGTGGGAGTCATAACCAACCAAAAAGAACCAAATAAGCATGGATGCTACCAGAGTTCTCCACCTACACCGTGAGGAATTTTACTGCCTCCTGGTCTCTCAACCTTTACCGTAATCCATAGTCTGATTCATGGATCACTAAGCCCTACACTGAGACCCACTCTCCAGTCTTTACCATACATCCCATCTCAAGACTACTAGTCCCAACAGAGATCAATCCACCTCTTGGCTTTATCGTATATCCTGTCTTTCACTGAGAAGGATTCATAGGCCCACTGAGGCACACAATCATGACTTTACCACAACCCATAGTCTAGTTCAGGGGTTACTAGGCTAGTGGCTTTACCGCGACCCAAAGTCTGGTTCAGGGATCACTAGGCCATGTGTTTTTCATTTTGGAGATCCACCTCACTCAACTTCAAATCCATCCAACAATCTAGCTTAATCGAAGCATGAGAACCCATATCATCAAGGCTATCTGAAAATGGAAAGACTTGGCTAAAAACAATGTCTCACTTGGAAAAAACCCATGCCATGATAGAAAAGAACCACATGCAATACCATGCATGCCAAATCTAGCAAGGAAATCACATATGCAAATCAATACCTGCAAAGAATCATGTTGTGGTTGCTTGATCTGTTCTTTCTTGCTTGCTCCTTCCTTCCCGTTGCCTTATTTTCCTTTCTTGATCCAATGCCAAAGTGCTCCAAGAAAACTCTAAGTGTCCAAAAGTGAGAGACAGAGAGAGAATAATGAGAGAGCTCAAAAACTGAACTTACATTATTTTCCATTATTTTCCTTCATTTTCCTCTTCATGTGCAACTTGTGACCTTTCACCTCCCTTTTCTCCTAATTTCCATTATTATCACAAATAAATGTGTCAAAAAGGTCAATTTAATTTCCAAATCCTTTGTCATTTCCTTCGCCAATTCCCTTAGCCATAATAAACCAAATAAATACCAACTAGGATGTTTTTCTCAACATTCAGCTTGGAATAAGTGTCTCGTCAACTGTGGTTATTGTTTTTTCCTTTTATTAAATTTTATGACATGGAATTTTTACTAGGGCCATTACAGAACCCTCTCCCTTTGGGGACATTGTCCTCAGTGTTTAATCACACACACGCCTCAGCAAAATTGGTGGAAAGAAATCATACTGCTCATGGAGCTTTATAACATAGCTCAATGTAGTATTCACAATGATCACCCTACTGAAAAGAAAACTAACATGACAACATAACAACATGACGAATATAATGACATGACACCCATACCGCTTATTGGAGCTTTATAACATAGGTCATCGCGGTATTTACATCCATATACATATGTACATATACCCTAACATCACATCAAAACATATATCAAAACATCACCAAAACATATGCCAAACATGTACCAACATCATACTAAAATTGCTTTGCCTCAACCAGCCGACATCTGATCTGCCATCTCCCATGTAGCTTCATCGGGCCCAAAGTGCTTCCATTGCATTTTAACTTGCTCTATTTCTTGATTCCGAAGCATGAACGCCCTTTTCTGAAATATACATTGAGGCTCCGACTGCAATTCTTCATCTGGGTCCACCTACAATACATACCAGACAATCACATGATGAACACTTTAACATACTTCTTAAGCAATGATATATGAAAAACATCATGGACTTTCACTGTGGAAGGTAGTGCAAGTCGATAGGCTACTGGTATGATCCTCTTAATAGTCTTGAAGGTCCTGCAAAACCATGGTGTCATCTTGGCACATGATCCAATCTGCAAGGATATCTTCTTGGGCTTGATGCGCAAGTACACTTGTTCCCCAACGTGAAACTCCTTAAACAAGATGTTCTAGTCTGCATATCCTGCACTGCTTTCAAATTATTCTTGATCACCTACATTTCCTATTCCATCTCTACCAAAATTTCTGGTCCAATCAATACCCAGTTAACCGAATCACTCCAACTGATGGGATTGTTGCAAATCTTCCCATACAATGCCTCAAATGGGCTCATTCTCAATGATTCCTGATACCCATTATTGTAGGCGAACTCTACCAGTGGAAGATACTCTTCCCACTTTCACCGCTAATGCATCACATTCATCCTCAACATATCCTCATGTTGGCTCGTTTGGTCTTGACCCATGTTCGATCTATGATTCGCACCAATAAAAATCTTGATCACTGGCCCTTTCGGCAATGACCTACAAGCATATTGTAGTCTCACCTGAGGTGACTATGGGTGGTTTCAGAACCAGGTTTCTGAAGCCTTAAGGGACTGCACGATGTAGATAATCTAATGTGTTACTAACATGCATAAAATGACTGTGATGTGTAAAACCATTTACTTTCTTCGCCACATTCAACAGAACGTATAAACAATATCATAAAATCCATTGTTATAACTGTGATAACTACAACAATTACTTCACAACAAATAATATTAAGCAAATAGACAAGAACACATAATATCTTCACAAAAATTCTTCTTTTCTATTATGATGGATCTTTTAAGTACATTAAGCTCTCCGACCTGCGCATACAGCTGCAGGTGGTCTGCACACTAAGCTACAAACTTCTCCAAGGTCTATGTGCACTTAGCTACAGAGTCTTTCCTTCACTACAAATGATAGGTACAAACTAACCTATGACCATAGAGCTTACAATGATTATTATACACCTCTAACATAGCATTACATCACTTTATATAGTATTACATTGTTACAAAACCATGATCCAAATACCATGGTCCACGTAATAACGAGGGAAATTTTTAAGGATGGGAAATTATTTTGAAGTTTAAAACATTGGCGAACCTCATTAGTCACTAATATGCAAACTATAAACTGTCTATTGATATATTTGTAAAATTATTCAAATTTATAATGATTTTTTGTATACTCTCTATATAATTTGGCGATTTTTAAGTTAAAATTATTTTATATTGTAAAATTTGGGCGAATCATTTTTATAAAAAATGGAAATTGGCGAAACGTTTTTTTGGAAAAAACATGGAAAATTAGCCCACCTGTGAATATTAGCCCCTAAAATTTTCCATGGCAATAGCCCCAAGTTAAAAATTGATGTAATAAAGTTTATAAAGGAAAAATAATAACCAAGGTCATGGGAAACATATTCCAAGTTGAATGTTGGGAACTAACATAGTGACGGGGATCACTGGTGATTAATTAATGGCTATGGAAGTTGGCGAAGGCAATGACAAAGGCTTTGGAAAGGCATGAGGCATTTATTGGCATTTTATTTATGAAAATAATGAAAAATAGGAGAAAAGGAAGGTGAAAGGTCACAAGTTGCATGTGAGGAGGAAAATGAAGGAAAAATAATGAAAAATGAAAAAAATAGAGGCCTCATTAATAAAAAAATATTATGAGGATCAGTTCATAGCTTTTTGTCAATTTTAGCTTGGAGCTATCTCTCTCTTCTATTCTCTCTCATACTCTTGGACACTTAGAGTTTTCTTGGACCACTCTTGGAGGAGTGTGTCTTACTTGGGATTTGGAGAAATAAGGCAAAAGAAAAGCAGGAAAGCGCAAGAGGATAGTGGGATCAGTAGCTATAATGGATTTTCCTTGTAGGTACCGAGTTGCATGTATGATCTCCTTGCTAGTTTTGGCATGGATGGCATATGCATGTGGTTGTTTTCTTATGACATGTCATTGGCATGGAGGATTTATTAGATTGACAATGGTTTTTCCTAACCTTGTCATTTCCTCAATTTTCATGGTGTTGTGGGTATTCCCATTTGTTTATGATTGGTGCTCATGTTCCATATGGAACATAGTTACCGATCAAATGGGAAAATTTCCTGGTACCCATTTTTTTGAGGTAGCAAAAAAAGCACCTGATTTTGAAAAGTGGTGATGCAGAATCACCATTTTTTTTAGCATAGTTTTGGCACTTTAAATTTTCTTATGGTTTTTTTTTTTTTTTTTTTTAAATGTCATGATTTTCATGTTGATTTTGAAAATGGTGATGTAGAATAACCTATTTTTTTTAGAGCATATTTTTGGAACTTTAAATGTTCATTGATATTTTTTTTTAAATGTCACGTCGATTTAGAAAAATGGTGAGTTTTTTGGCACTTTAAATTTTTTTATTTATCAAGTATGAACATTTGTTTTTAAATGTTAGTGATTTTCATGACAATTTTGAAAAGTGTTGATGCAACATCAATCCTTTTTGTTTAGAGTGGTAATTTTCATCTTGGTAATAAAACATTAAAATAAATTAAATAAATAAACTTGACAAAAAAAAGTTCAAATATAAAAAAATATGAAAAAAAACTAATGAAAGTGTAAAAAATACAAAAATAACTTGTAAAAATAAAAAATCTAAACAAAAATATTCAAAAAATAAACTAAAAAATAAATAAAAAAAGGGGGAAAAATAAAAATCTCATAATTTAAAGAATTTTATTTTATTTTTTTTTTTAATTTTTTTTTTAATTTTTAAGTTAAAAAAAAAACACCATAATTAAATAAAATGATAAAATTAAAAATTAAAGAATAATTAAAATAATAAAAATACAAAAATACAAATTAATTAAAAAATGGAAATTTAAATTAAAAAAATAAAAATAAAAGAACATTAAAAAAAAAAAAAAACATTAAAAATTTAAAAAGAAAATTAAACTAAAAACACACACACACATACAAAAAATACATATTGAAAAAATAAAATAAAAAACATAATTATTTTTTTTTAATAAAAAAATTTAAAAATTAAAAAATAATAAAAAACATTTTTTTAAAATTAAAATTGAATATATATATATATATATAATTAAAAAAAAATTAATAATAAAATAAAAATAAATAAAAAATAAATAAATAAAAGTTAAAAAAATAAAAAAAATCTGTGTTATGGCCGCCCCTGAGGATCGCAGGGCTCAGCCGGCGAACAACAGGAGCTCTCCCACCACCCATTGCCCGAGCCCCACCACCCCCAGGGCGACAAGGTTCAACATGTTTGATTGGTTGTGGGTTGAGTTACTAGTTCATGGATCCTTGGTTGGGAAAACGCTCTAAAATCCCTGTAGCAACTTGGGTTAAGTTAATAGTCTTGGAATCTGTGATTGGAAAAATGCTATGGAGCCCTTCCTGGGTTGAGTTACTAGTCCTGGAAGCCTTGGTTGGACAAATTCTTTGGATGTCAATGACAGTAGTAGGTTGAGTTACTAGTCCTGGAATCCGGATTGGAACAAACACTTCGGAGCTATGGACAACAACTTGGATGGATACCAGTATGGTGATGGTTAGTGATGTTCGACCGTGAGGTGGAATCACTAGTTGAGGGTTGAGGAGGTTTGGTCTCTGGAAGCCCTAGTTTGGTTTATTTGGTTTGCTCCATGAGATCCCACATTCGTGCTTGGAATATGGCATAGGGTTGATTGGTTGAAAGAGAGTTTTGCTTCATCCTAATCTATGGTCGGGTGGTATGTGGAAGTCCCTGACTTGGTTGAATTTTGCATATGTTGATAAGATATTTTTTCCTCTTGTATTTTATGGGTAAATTTACTTGTTATTATATGGCCTTAATGGTTGTTCTATCATTCATATTTCTCTGGTTATATGTTGGTTATAATCATGGTTTATGCCAAACTTGAGTTATGACTCTCATCATGTTTTGGTTAGTAGATGAAATTTTAATAAATGAATGACCTAATAGATGGTAATGAAACTAATGTGAGAGGGAATTATACCTTCTTGATGAATCTCATATAAGTATGAAGTTCCTATGTTCAAATGTGTGTTTATGACCTGTAAATTTCGTTTTCATGATGTGTTTGAAGAAATTCATGTCATGATTAGGATGAGTCAACTCGGATCCTTGTTAAAGTTTTGAATTAGAGGCCTTAACTTCTTGTATCCATCATTTTTGAGAGTTTCATCAAGTTCTAGGCAGATTCCTGAGTCTTAGCCCTGAAAAAGTGGCTCAAAATTCGAGGTTGTTGACACAGAACTGCCTAAAAAATATTGCAGTCACATGGATTCCCTTGTTATAGGAGTGAATTGAGGGTTACAGTATCATGGAGGGATTGTCATGGGAGCGACTGGGGGTCTAGCTCAGTCAAAAAGTAGGTTAACTCATGGGTTGGGCACCTAGAGTGGTTGTTTAGTCCCTAGGGGGTCTCATAGCTCTTGAGGAAGGCCAGTTTGGTTTTGGATTGTGGATTCCACTTCCTTAACTATACTTGGGGAGTTGAATCATATCATAGTAACTCTTTGTCACATTTTTACCTTGGTGGAACGGTTAGCTTGGGTAAATGTGGGAGGAGGACGTTATAGACAATTCATCCATAGATCATGAATGTAACTTGCTCCTCCCACATTCACCCATTTTCAATGGTTTTCCTGGGGTAAACATGAGCTTAGGGTCACTATGATAAGACTCAACCTCATATATGGCTTTAAGGAAATGGATTCGACAAGTTAAGACTTTACTGACCTCCCTCGGGTGCTACAGGAGCTACCCAACCCCTTCAAGTGTCCAACCTCTGATTTAACTCGCATTTTCACTGATTTAGAGCCCCATTCACTTTGTTTCCAAGGCCTCCATGCAATTGTATCTCTCCAATCACACTTATAAGTTTTCTTCTCATTGACTATGGAATTTTCCAGTCATTTATATGCCCACGACCCCGAATTCTCAACCACTTTTTCAGGGCTAGAACTCAGGCCCCTACCTAGAATTCAATGAGACTTCCATAAATGATAAATAACATAAGAAAAAATCCTCCAAACCAAAAACTTGAATCAAGACTTGACCAAAACCTTCCCAAACAGGACTGACATTCCTTCAAACACATGATGAACATGCAACAGGTCGTGAATGCATATCCAAACATAGGATTGTGAGCCTTAATTGAGGTTTAACAAGAAGTACTAGTGCCCTCTCACAATAGTTTTCATAACACCAATTAGGTCATACATTCATTATTCATTCAGTTACAAGTAGAAACATGATGAGAGCCATGACTAAGATTTCTCATAAAACCATACTTATAACCATCATATCACCAGATAATTAACAATGATAGAACAACCATTTAAGCCACATAATAACAAGTATAATTACTCAAAAAAGACAAGAGGAACTTAGCAGACTTATTAACCATAAGAAAAAGATAACTAGTTCTAGGACTTCCATGTACCACCCGACCATAGATTGGGCTGAACCAAATATTTATTTCATCCAGTCACGCCCCATGCCATATTCAAAGCATGAATGTGGGATCTCATGGGATAAACCAATCCATAAACAACCAATGGAATACATTGGTTAAACCACCTCGACCCTTACCATACTATGATCTCGCCTAAACTAGTCCCGAGATCACAAAACCAAACCAACCAAGTTGGATGCCTCAAAATTCCATCACCACCCCTTGAGGAGTTTTCCTATCTCCAACCAATTTTTTAGGGCTTCTCGAAGAAAATCATATGCACCCCCAACCCTTGGGATTTCCTAGGACCACCTCACCCGGATCCAAAGCCTTTCGCGAATCCAAATCTCAACCAAGAATGAATCCCATCACACCATGGCTATTTGGAATTGGAAAGTGAAGGCTAAAATCTATTGTTGAAACCCTGCAAAACCCATGCCAATGACAGTAAAAAAACCAAATACCAACATGCACATACCATGCATGTCAAAAATAGCTAGGAAATAATACATGCAACATGTTACCTAAAAGTATTCCCGTTGAAGCCACTTTATCCAACCTTTCCTTGTGTGATCCTTCCTTTCCTTACCCTTCCTTTTCTTTGCTTTCCTTTCCTTTGCTTGCTTGCTTTCTCTTCTTGGTGCTCTTCTCCTCTCTGAAGCCAATTCCAAAAATGAATTGACAAAAGTCACTGAACTAATACTCTAATGTCTTTTTGTTATTGATGCCTCTAATTCCTTCATTTTTCCTCTATTTTCCTTCATTTTCATCCTCACATGCAACATGTTACCTCTCACCTTCCTTTTCTCCTAATTTCCTTTATTTTCATAAATAAAATGCCAAATAATGTATCTTTTCCTTTTAATATCTTTGCCAATTTCTCTTAGCCATAATACACAACAATTGATGCCCACTAGGATATTTTTGCCAACGTTCAGCTTGGAATACGTGTCCCATGACTTTGGTATTATTTTGCCTTTATTAACTTTATTACACGAGCTTTTAACATGGGGTTATTACATACCCCTCCCCCTTAGGGTAACATCATCCTCGATGTTCAATGACACCTACAACCAAAAAAACCATTGAAAAGAAAAAAAATACTGCTTATGGAGCTTTATAACTTAGCTCGTTGCAGTATTTACAATTAACAACATGCTCAAAAGAAAAACCATCATGAAAATCATGACAAAAAGATGACCATACCGCTTAATGGATATTTATAACACAACTCATTGTGGTATTTATAATATAAACCATACATAAATATGTACAAATACCAAAAACTCACTTGCCTCCACTGGAAAATAATGAAGGATACATAGCATGCATCTGATCAACCATATCCTATGTATATTCATCAGGCCCAAAGTGCTTCCACTGCACTTTAACTTGCTCAATTTCTCGGTTATGGAGCATGAGTTGTTTCTACTACAATATGCACTAAGGTTCTAGTTGGAAATCTCTTTCTGGTTCCACCTGCAATAAAAACCAATAAATCACATGATCAACATCATTTACATATATTTTAAGCAATGAAACATGGAAAAAATCATGGAATTTCATTGTTGTAGGTAGTGCAAGTATCTAGCCTATTGGTCCAATCCGCTCAAGGATCTCAAAAGTCCTGCAATATCATGGTGCGAACTTGGCACATGATCCAATCCTCACGAAGCTCTTCTTGGGCTTAATGCTCAAGTACACATGATCCCCAACTTGAAACTCCTTAAATGCCTTGTGTTGGTTTTCATAACTCTTTTTCCTACCCTATTTTTCCATTATATTCTTCTTTATAACCCGAATTTCTTGTTCCATGTCTACCAACATGTCTCGTCTAATAAGTAATTTTTTCACTAGATCACTCAAGTTGACGAGAGTGTTACAACTATGTCCATAAATTTCCTCAAACGGACTCATCCTCAAGGACTCTTGATACCCATTATTGTAATAAATCTCAAACAGTGGAAGATACTCCTCCCACCTCCGTTGTTGATGCATGACATACATCCTCAACATATCCTCCAAAATCTTGTTGACCCTCTTTGTTTGTCCATTTGTCTGTGGATGATGAGTTTTACTAAAGTCCAAATATATCCCCAAACCTGCAAACAGCTTCTTCCAAAACTTGGAAGATAACTTCTATCCTTGTCTAACACAATATTGTTCGGAACACCATGTAATCTCACGATCTCATTGATGACGACCTGTGCTACTTCACTAGATGAATAAGTAGTCTTCACTTGAATGAAGTGAGCTACCTAGCTTAATATATCAACCACGTCCATGATAGAATAATTTTTTTTGATGTACCTAGAACACTAGTAATGAAATCCATGTAAATGACCTCCCATTTCCACTATGGAATCAGAATAGGCTGAAGCAACCCACTTGAATGCTTACACTCTATTTTCACCTGCTGATAGTCCAAGCATCTAGCCACAAAATTTTCCACTTCTTTCTTCAGTTTGGCCAATAGTAGAACGTATTCATTGTTTTCAACATGTTTTTATATCCTAGGTGACTTGAATATGGTTTTGCATGAAACTCCCTCTAGATAAGCTTCTTGAGCTCACTATCATCTGGAACATCATAGATATTGTCTCTCAATCTCACCAAGCCATCTACTGTAAGATGATAGTACACATATTGATCACCTATACCATGTTGTAACATGTTCCTAATCTCCTTGTACCTGTCATCCTGAAGTTTTTCCTGTAATACCCAAACTTGTAAATATTTCCCATATGAACTTAGAGTTTCCATATGGTTCATCTGCACTCTCTTGCTAAGAGCATATTTGACCATTTTCTCCTTTCCCTTAATGTATTTGATCTCGAAGAAAAACTCACTAAGGGTATCCAACCATCTAGCTTTCCTTGCATTCATATTCATTTGGTCAAATCGATATCTCAACCCACTATGATTGTTCATTAATACAAACCTCTTTCCAAGGATATAATGCCTCCAGAGTCCACATATTCAAGGCATTAATAATAGCTACCAACTCAAGATCATGAGTCACATATTTTCGCTTGTGCTCATTCAGTTTCTTGGAATCATAGCACACCACATGTCCCTCCTGCATAAGGACTCCACCAAGTACTCTTTTTCAAGCATATGTACACACCACGAACACTTTTTCTGGATCTGCAAGCTTAAGAGCTGGAGTGTTTATCAACAACTACTTCAACTGCTCAAAATTGGCTCCACATTCCTTTGTCCATTCAAATTTCCTACCCTTTTTCTACAATGATGTAATAGTATATGAAATGTATGATAATTTCTTGATTAACCTCCCATAGTAACTTTCCAACCCCATGAATTATATAACTTCATCCACATTTCTAGGAGCTTCCCACTCCATGATAACCCTTATATTTTCTGAATCCATTGTTATGCCTTCCTTGGAAACAACATGTCCCAATTAATATACCTATGTTTGAAATAAGCTTCATTTACTAAGCTTGGCATAAAATTGATGCTCTCTTAGAAATATCAACGCCACTGTTAAGTGTTCGGCATGTTCTTCCTCATTCTTAGAATATATCAATATATCATCAATGAACGCAATAACATAATTGTCCAGATAAGGATGCAAAACACTATTCATCAAGTACATAAAAGTAGTTGTAGCATTAGACAAACCAAATGGAACTACACCAAACTCATAATTCCGATACCTGGTCTTGAAATAATTCTTGTATATTTCCTCTTCTTTGATGCGTACCTGATGGTATCCTGATCTCAATTCAATATCTGATAACATCGTTACTCCCTTCAATAAATAAAAAAATTCATCAATCTTTGTCAATGGTTGCATGTTCTTAATCGTCACCTTGTTCAGTTGCTTGTAATCAATGCACAATTTGAGGGTACCATCCTTCTTCTTAACAAAAAGATACTGGTGCACCCAAAGGTGATATACTTGGCCTAATATATACCTTATCAAGAATTTACTTCAATTGCAACTTCAACCGTACTAAATTTGGAGTATTCATCCTGTAAATTGCCTTTGATGTTGGTGTTGCCCCTAGTACCAACTCAATATAAAATTCCACTAACCTGTGAGGAAGAAACTCTAGAATCTTTGTTGGAAATACATCCTAAAATTGCTGCAATAAAGGATAACTCTTGAGTATTTTTGCATCCTCAACATATTTTTCCTTGTCACTATAAATATGAACTGCAAACATCACACACCCTTTTCTGCAATTGCACTTATCCTGCATAGTGGTGACCGTCCTCACTCATGTAGCCTTCTTCTTTCCCTGCAAGATTGTATTTTCCCCATTATCATCCAAGCGCTCAATAGCCATCTCATAAAAATCCACCTTATTCCTATGAATATATAGCCAATCCATACCCAAAATCACACTATATGATCCCAATGGAAGTACATTCAGATGTGATGAGATAGGAATACCATTCAGCTCGAATGAAAAATCTCTTACACAATGATGAACTCTCTTCTTAGTACCTGTAACCAATTACATCAACCAATAATTTGCATGAACTTATTTTCTCAAGCCACACTTATCCACCAGATCAAGATTAACATAACTATAATTATATTTAGGATCAATAAAAATAGAAAAAGCTCGACCACAGAGCTTTCCTTCCATATTAATAATGGATTCCTAATGATATGCCTAATTGTTGTCGACAACTGCATAAATCCGAGGAATGATATGGCCCACATCCCCAACTATCTACACCTCCTGATCAATATATAGTTGAGGTCTACCACCCTAGTACAATGGGAAATCCTTCTTGTGATGATCTATGACATATCCAACACTGTAACAGTCCTCTACCATCACCTATGTTTTGTTGTTCTCTAGGTTGTGACCCATGTCCCTTCTCAAGTGCATTGAAATTCTTAGCAACATTTTCTCTCTCACCTACATCATGAGGTATTCCCCTATTTTGTAGCCATTTCCCTTTAACTTTCTCATTTCCCTTCAAGTCATGCTTAGGCTCAACCTTGCACTTTGATTTCTCATAAAAATGCTTTAACTTCTGAATAGACTCTTCCAACAATCTAGGCTCATTGAACTCAACCTGGTCTCTATATGTTGGTGGCAACCCACTAATGAATTTTTGAATCTTAGCCTTTTCATCCTTAAGGTAAGGTACATACATCAACAGCTCCAAGAACTTGCTAGTATACTCATCATCTCTCATGGAACCTATCTGCAACTCATAAAACTCTGTAACATTCCTAAATGGGAAAAGCAGAAATATAATGAAAAAAACTGGAATAGTAGTGTAAAACATCATATAAAAGCAAGAGGCCAATATGGATACCTTCCATTCATCATAACAGTAGTAAAATATTTATAATAAATGGGCCACAAAATGTATAACAAGATATAACAAGCCTCCAATGAAGAAATCCCTCTATGAGAGGTGTTGCTACTATATCAAAATGTCAGAGACACTGCTACAACACAGTTTTAAAAGCACTGCTACAGAAATTGAGTACAAAAAATATAAAGGGCTGATATATGACACAATAGATATAAAAATGAAGACCTGGGCACTATACAACCTCCAGAAAAGAACCCGAAAGGATCTCCAGGAAAAACACCTAATAATATAATATGAGTTGCAACCCTATGGCTGAAAGTATGTTGTAACAAATGGCTGTAGAGAAAATGGCTGAAGCTGATATGAAAATGAATGTGCTCTCCTCCAATGAATCCTTTGGATGAAAGGTTGGCCCCTGCAAAGAAGAAATCACCTCCAAAATCACCTACTACAAATACCCCTGCAACTCCTCCCTAAAATAACGCAAATCCAGACTGATAATGCGTTGTAGGGGATAAATATACTATGGCCTGATGAAAAATATGTCAATAAAGCTTTAGGGCCTTCTTCACTAGCTTCCAAAGGGAAAGGAACCTCCCTCTAATGAGATCTAGCTCATAAATCTCCCAAATCAAACTTCCACAACTTTTGCCCTAAAACACAACACAAAATCCTCAACAGGAACTGTGTTGTACATTAAGACTGAAGCCTTGGCCAAATGCTTGATAGTAGAATGTAGTGTAAACTCTTCCTAGAGGCTTCTCAAGGAAATATGTGGGACTCCCGATTAGTAACACCCTGTGCTAAACAACACTACAATCTTAGCTAAATAGCCAAAGAAAGCTATATGTCTAAACAAACCATGTATCAAAACATAAACATATCATAAGTTGAATAATATGGCTGCCATCCTCCCCCTTATATAAGAAATGAGCTTCCTAACCCTAAGCCCCATTCATTTATGACACTACTTCCATGCAAAGAGTCTCCATCTAAAACTGTGTTGTCCCTCATTTAATGCCACTACTCCATGACATCGTTCTTGATTTGGTAAAATTTGACCCATTCAAGGTGTTCTAGCCCCTTTTCACACCTAAGGGTGCTCAATTAAGCTTCCAAGATGTCCTCCTTTCACATTGGAATTTATTTTATTAATATTAATGAGATTTATGGATCTCCATTATCCTCTTATTCATTAAACAATAAAGCAAAACAAAATTTAATATTCCAGCTAGCTCATGGCTAATTGGGAATATTACAGTCCTCCTCTCCCAAATGTTGCTTGTCCTCAAGAAACTGTCAAGGTGAGTGCTGCAACTCTTCTCCTCCATCATTAGTGACACCTCCATGTGATAAGCTTTCCTCATAGGCTAATTTTCTCCCAATCCATCCCTCCATGAAATTCTCCTCCCAAGTTTTCATGGGATGCAAATAAGTCATCCCACAAGGAAGCAATAGATCCACTGAAACAATCATGGTTTGCCTAATGTCCTCCCTGAAACATGTAGCATAATTAACATGGATAATCTCTCTCCCAAAGGGCACATTCAGTCCTCCCATCCTCCCTCCAATCATTCCCATAAAAAATAATAAGTACATCATCAATGTATGGGATCAAACCAAGTATATACAAACAAAAATATGAAAACATGGAGGTGGGTCATAGTCCCAAATGTGGAACTAGCGCAGTAAATCTCCCGACTGCATCAGATAGTAATATGGTAAGTGGTTTCCCCACCACTTACTTGTTGTCCAAGTTTTCTCACAAGTTTGGAAAAGGTGAGAAATGTTTGGTGCCTTTGGAGTGCACCCAGAGTGATACAACATCTCCCTATATCCTCCTAGGGAGTGGCCATGTTCATAAATGTTTATGGCCCAAAGTTGGCCATGAAATTTATATGGAAGAATGCTCCTCCTTGGAGAAATGGCCTATATATACATGGTAAAGGGATGCAAATAATCATCATGTGAAACATCATTCACATAAACATGTTCCTTACCATACTTTTTTCTCATACAAATGGAGTGGTCCATAGATAGATCCCCTCTCATTCCAAAAGCGGAAAAAGGTGGTTGTGATAACTCTATCATAGAGTAATGTGTCTCTTCCATCTCCACATCATCCATGCATATTTTCAAATGTTGATATATCTCCTCCTCAAAGCCTTCCCAAGTATATCCTTCCATGATAGTGTTGTAGGCTCTCATGGAATAAGTATGGCCGAAGAGAAAATCTTCATGTGCTCTTTGTAGTAACTTCTCCTTGAGCTTGGAAGCTCTAGATAAGAATGTAATATTCCAAATTTTTCCTTCAATAAATTGGAATATTAATTTTCTCTATTTTCACTTTGAAGATGAATAATTGGGTGAGAAGACCCATTCACAATAAAAACATGGATAAAATCCCTCTAGTATGAAAGGGGATCAACCTTGGAACCAGATTTCACACCCTCATGTGTGAAAGGAGACATTTGCAAAGAGCTTTGACTAAGTCAACCAGTGCAGGGTATGAGGTGGAAAGCACTAGATGGGACAGTGTAGAGATAGAGGAGGGAATATTCCTTTATGGAGAAACCCTAATGGAGTGGGACCCATGGAGAGGGAGCTTTCATGTGTTTAAAAGGAGGACAAGGCAACCATTGTTGCTCATGCTTATGATTATTCATTTCATTATCTATTCAGACAATTGTGCATTCTTTGCTGTTTAGCAAGAATTGCTGAGGAATTCCTATTTAGGATTCCTCCTCCTTTCTTGAGAAGCCTCTTGAAGGAGTTGTACTAATTTTCTTCACATCTAGGCTTGTGGCCAAGCATCCTCCTCTAGGACAGCGTTATTGCTGCAGGAGCATAATTCTGTGTTGCAGTGAGAAGTTACAACACCTACTCCATTGCTTGTTTTTCAGAGGGAGACTATTTATTTCCTTTGGAGGATTAGTTTGGAAGATTTGGAGCTTATTTTCAGATCTAGGCACTTGGCCAACTCAATTTATTCCACCTACAGCATAGTTACCCTCTTAGACTGCGTTATTTTCATAGAGCACTTGTAGTGAGGGCTTGCAGTGTTGTTTGGAGGGTGAGATCTCAAGTGTAAGGATCAGCCTCCCACTTTGGAGATCCGTTGGAGAAGGTATACTTCATATTGCTCATCATCTTTAGCCTTTTCTATTGATTTCCAGATTTGAGTTGCAGCAGCTGCCCAACAACTCCGACATTTTTTCCATTTTGTATATTTCAGCCAATCCTTTGGAGGATTGTTGTATTTTTGCTTTCAAGGGTTAGAGCTTTTCTCCCCCACTTATTTGAGCCATATATTGTCATATATTTCAGTTCTTACGTAATATGGAGCAGTACCTCTTATAAAATGCGTCCTCATAGCCTAGGTTTATGCATAAATAGAAATGTTCTTATATTTTCATGTACATGTCATATTGAGGCTTGCATTGCCTTTCTTGAGTAGATGTTTCCTCAAGAAATTGTACTTCCTTTGCTGCTATAACATTTTTTATTGGCTATCTACATATTCTTGTCTCACAGCTCATAAAATAACGTTGTCTTTCCATGGTGTGTTCATGTATTGTTGCAGCCCCATTCCTTGGGCAATTTCTGAAGGGAACTAGGTGTGGGAGGCTTGTCTCACCACCCTAGAATGATTTTTTTGGTCCCAACTCTTGGATTTTGGTCTTAGACACATTGGTCTAAGGGATCCAGGTCTTGGTATCAAATCCTGCTGCCTCCATTTCTAGAAAATGCGTTTTCCATCCATGGATTGCTAGCCATTCCGGAGTGGGAATATTACAGTGGCATCAGAGCAACTTTCTTGGCTCAGCCTGTGAGTCTAAGCCCAAGAATATCAGAATGTTGAAGAATATGAGATTGCTCTCATCAGTATTCAAATCTAGAGAAGACCTCTCTAAGGAGGTCAAGAAGATTGAAGAAGAAGAAGAGTAAGAACCATGCACTTCCTATTCTCATCAAGAAGAAGACATTAAGCATGGAAGACACTTGGATTATCAGATTCTAAGTGATTACCTTGTTGAGTATAGATCTCAACCTAGAGCCTTCAAGGAGACTCTAGATTTTCCTCATTTCATCTAGCTAAAAGAAGAAAAGAGGCCCTGTAACAGAAGAGGAATCAGAGACAATAGATTTTTGTTGTCTACTTTTGATGGGTTATCTATAGCAAGAACTTGGGTGAGAGAGTTGGAGGCATTTTTCCTACTAAATCCTATAGCAGGGAAAGAAGCTGTTGAAATCTTAGTGTTGAATTTGGAGGGTGAAGCCTATGATTGGTGGAGCAGCCACTTGAGCCATGCAAGGGTGAAAACTTTTGCAGAGTTCATCCAAGGGTTGATCAAAACCTTTGATGGTAAGAGGGCAAAGGAAGGGAAGATCACACCACCACTTGAGGAGCCTTGTGATAACACGGTCACACTCATGGAGGAGCAGCCACATGCATCAACAGTTGGAACAACCAACACTTTGGAGGAGGGAACTCTTGCAGCCCTACAAGAAGTTCCAAATGCACATCAAGGTATGAAAATATTTCCACAATCTATTGTTGCAGCAAATTCTTTTGATCAATGTGGAAATTTGCTTTTGAATGACCAAGGGTCAAATCACATTACTACCATAGTGCAGCTTGGTTGCACTGCGCTATGCAACATGGAAATATTCAAGGGAGAAAACCATCATTCTCATGAGACATTGTTGGATTGTATGTTGTAGACAATTTTGTCCCCCTAGAGACAGCCTAGAGTTGCCATAGACCAGTGCCTAGGACATCTTATCATAGCAAGGAGCTCATAATATAGCTTGGGTTGTCAATCCAAAAGCTCTCCTGCTATCTCTTGTAAAACAAGGAAATTAATTGAAATGGGACCAGAATCTCTCAGAAGCTGATACAAAGATAAGAATAATGTAGGAACAGCATGCAAAAATCCAATACAAACACATCAGACAGTTAAGAGACAACTTACTACAAATAGGGCCAATTCAAATAATATGCCATAGAAATCAAATATCAGAAAGTGGATGCAGTGAAGAAACATGAAGAAGATACTAGTTAGCATGAGGCTGATACCCAGATACACAACAAAACCACATATGGGATTATCCAACTAAGAATCCATACATGACAATGGCGTTTTAAAAGCACCCTCCTCAAGTAACTAATATAGCAGAAAATATGGATGAAATGAACATGGAACAGTATATCATGACTAGGCCTATTTAAAGCGCTTGACCAATCCAAGTATGGGCACCAACTAGGATGAATCCTTACTTAAGACCAGTGAGCCACTCACATTCTAGAACATGATACAAGAAGATACATAGCATGAAATGAGATATTATATTAACACATAAGAAAAGATTACATACTATGGGATACCAAAGACCAGAATCCTCATTACAGTTATAACTCCTCCTCACTGAAACCCCACGGGCTCTGAGCCTTCATACAGAAACTTTACAAGATGTATACAAAAGCCTTTCACTGCACAGTTTGCTGATAAAAATCTGGAACCCTTACAATGTCTTTCTTTCTAGTTTTTATAGAGGAGATAGAAAGCTCTAGATAGTGAGGTAGGTGATACACATTTAATAATCTGATTTGAAACAAAGTGGCGGAAAAACATTCGCGCCCATACTGTGAATGACTGAATATAATTGTTTGTACTTCGCAATCTACCTCTAGAAATAAATGAACTGGAAGAAAATCTCTTCAGGAACAGGGTATGAAGGTAATTCTTTGTGAACATTCTGTACGTTCCTGAAGGGAATTCGACTGAAATATCACCTTGAGAATGTTGCTTGCTGAGCACTGTACCTTCCAACATTTGAATTTAAATCCAAAATCTTTAATACAGGGTGCTGTGTTTCTCGGCCTTTCACTGATATTTTATGCTATGAAATTAATATCTTCAGCTACCAGAACCTACCCCTTGTATTGCTCTGAGGGGTTCGATGGATTTTCTTTCTATTTCCATTAATGAGGTCATGTCACAACAACTACCCCGAGCTTTCGGTCATAAAATTTTCCTTTGCAAGCACACTTATGGATGCGTCCTCGACCTCTGTGGTGAAGGCGGAGATTGATGGAGGATTCCTGTTGTTGCAACCTGCAAAAACACACAAACGTATTAAATAAAAATGGGACACAGGGGTGGCGAATGCTATGGCGGCCATGGAAATGATGACACTGACTGAGAAAAATGGTGGGATGATGCGGGGTGGTGAAGGAGGATGCAGAGGGACAGAATAAATGGTCGTGGAGAAAAACCGTAACTTAAACACTGAAATATGACACCTAAATGGAGAACATGAATGGTGGAGGGCAATGACAGTGCCACGTGGGCGTACGAAAGGTCAAGTGGAGGGGGTTACGTGGAGACAGGCTTGGTTGGTCAAAGGGGTGCGTCAATCATTCTGGACCACGCGATCAAAAATGAAATCGACGGTTGAAAGGCATTGTACAACGGCGGAATGGTGGACCCGGGCGTTATATAACTTGTGCTAAATATCGTGCAACTTTGGAGGACAACCACCGTTAGATGAGGGCTGACAGATTCGACGACGTTGATGAATTCCGCTACCCGTCTTTGTTCTGACCTTTAATGCGCGAAATGGGCGGTTTTAGTCATCGTACACTTGGACACTTGTCATGCGATCTATGGAATCGTTGGCTCCATGGGAAATACCGCTCGCCAGGCAATGGTGGTGTGGAATAAACAACCAGTTTTTGCAATGCGCGTGGGTGCGGGGACCACCACGAAAAACCTACTCCGCTTCGTCGATTGGATTTGATCGGAAGGCTCCAGACGCGCCCGAAAACTTTAACAATAGGCTCCTTTCCATCTGGCGCTTGGTCTAGTGCCTGAGTCGTATGGGGAACAAAACAAAGGGGCTGGAACTGCAGGGGCTAGGCCTGATAAATCTTATACTGTGATTTTTAGCCTTTGTACAGTGTTTTTTTTGGGCGGAAAGGGTAACAACAAGTAGAATATGGAGGTTTTTGGCCACAGTAGCAGGTTTGAAAGGTTTATATGGGGCGGTAGGCCAAAAATTTGAATGGAGGGGTTGACATGCACAACATCGGCTCTATTAGCCATCAGTATTTTTTACATGTTAGTGATGACTATATCTACAACTGAGTTTTCTAGAAACTGATTTCCTTATGTCAATATGTCATCCAGAAAACCCTCCCAAAACTTTTTTCGCCCTTCTACCTATTCAGTCCACCCCTGGCGAAATCAGAACCTCATGGTCACAATCCTATCTAGCTTCAGCCTTATTGGTCTGCCCATCAGCTTTAAAAGGAAAATCCACATCTGTTTCAAGAGTATCCCCTATGTTAGGAAGTGGCGCTTTAAGACATTTCACCCTTGGCAATCATCAAAAAGCCAAAAAGCCTCCATCTGCAACAGGCCTACCATGACTGACCTCTTACTTTGCAAATGAAATTGACAAACAGCCCTAAGTCGTGCCACTCACATCCCCTAGATCTCAGCACTAAGCCCAATCTCAAGCTGACTATTAGGTTTTTCACAGTGTTCTATGGTTTCTACAAAGGCAGGAAATATAAATTCATCTCAGGAGGAAATGCTTGATCTACAGTTAGAGGAACAGCTACTTCTAAATGTATTATGAGCCTGAGATGAAGCTGCAAAACAAAAGTCACTCATCAGCACCTTACAGCTCTTTCCAGCATGAAAATCACAGTAAGAAAGGGTCACCACTGTCTCAGCAAACTGGTAAATTGTCAAGGCCCAGAACCTCCTACAAGCAGAGGGTTAGGGCGCCTCCTTCATCCATAAGCAGAGGGCGTGGGCTAGTATTGACTTAGAAGATTGCAAAAGTCCAGGTTTTCCTTTACTGAACAATGAAACAATATCTTCAGATTTTATGAATGTGACTGATGATCATAACAGGAATGGAGCTTAAAATATGCTAGCTCAAAGGAAAGGAGTCTGGTCTGATAAAGGAGATCATCTGAAACTTTCAAGTCATGTGAATTATTGAACTTTAGAAAGGCCTGTCATCAGTAAAACATTCCAATCATAAGAAGCCTATTTATCCACAAGATTAAATAGAGTAAATGATGACAAAATGCCATTACACAGGCAGGAGGAAAGTTCTTGGTTTTTCAAAAAAGCACTGACCTTCATAGTCACAAAGGTTATTTGTCAAGTAATCTATCATGAGATGACCAAGCCAAATGATAAATATCTCAGTCACCCTTAGAACAGTGCAGGGAGACAGTGTTACTTTGGCTAGGGCTTTTGCTGAAGCACAGTGATGATTGCAAGTAAAGATGCTAAGATTGATGTTTTTTAAGTGGTTTACTTACCATCACATCCTGAGAAAAGCTGTGTCAAACTAGAGTTGTCAAAACACCTTCAGATACCTTACCTGATGAAGAGCCTCCTCCATATATGAGCAGATGGCCAAAACCATTGCAGGTTGCTGAAAACTGATTGGTCTAAAAAGTACAGAGAAAGGACACCAAGAAATTAAACAGAAGCCATTTACAGTCCAGAGAGAAGCTTGTGAATCACCTGGAAGCAGCAATTATCAAATCCATCGGAAGAACACAGGCCATCTCATGTTGAATAACACAACAATCGCCAAGGAAGTTAGTTTGAGAAAAAAGGGGCGCCTTCTTGAAATCAAGAAACCACAACCAAATTCAAGTTATGGCAGTAAACTTGGCACCTGTTGTATTTAAAGATTGGAGAAGATGTCAAATGCCAAAGACTGTCAAGACAGATTTACAAAACCAGCCCTGTCCTTCAAAGAAGCAAAGCAATATTCAGACATGTTGCAGAGTCTAAAGGTTGGTGATGAAATGTCCCCCAAAGGACAAAGCTGGAGGTCCCCCTTCTAACACCTGTGCTAAAGTCCGTGATATACACGTGTTCAAAGGTATGGCAGCTCTCCAAAGTAAATTTTGAACATACCGAAGTTAAGAGAATCAAAGGTTTTTCAAAACAAAAACTCTGCAAAATACCAAACCAAAGTTCCGTTTTACCTTTTAAAATGAAATGACCGTTGGGGTGTTTTTTTTAAAAATGATATAAGTTTGAAGCATCAAGTAAGAACGTCATTTTAAAAATTTGAAATAGAGCCCGCGCCTCCATAGCATCAAACAAGAAGGATTCTGGTCGAAATAACACAGTCTGCACGTTTTTGCACCGAGCGACGTGCCTGGGTTTTTGCGCGACGTGCCTGGGCAAAAATTTACACAGGCCACCTTTGTCGGCGCGACGTGCCTGTACGTTGGCACGACGCGCCTGTACAAGGCCGCCCGACCACCCGACAGGCCGACCCGACAAGTATTGTCTGCGCGACGTGCTGGTTGCAAAAGAGTGCCGCGCAGCTTTTGAAGACCCCTGGTGCTACTTCGGCCCTGCACAAGAGTTTTTCATCGATCTTAGAGGTATTTCTCATACATTTTGCCGTGTTATTCAAAGCCACCTCGAGGCTACAAGGGAAAACTGTTGATTGACTGTTTTATGTTGTTCAAAACCTATTTGGCAAGTGTTATTCATCCTAGCAGAGGTTTTCACAATATCACCAGAGGGCTGCATTCATAAAGGACCATTTATTGTTTTAAAAAGAGAAAACTCATATAACCCCTGTCTTAAAGCTCTACAGTCTTCTAAAAACTCTGTCAGTTTTTGCTCCAATACTGTGTATTGACAATCTAATCATATGTGGGGTAGTTTGCTTGAGATGCAAAACAGTGGAAAGTGGGCACACCTATACAGGACAGAATTGTTAAATGATTATAAGCCTCCTAGGAGCTAGGTGTGTTGGTTGACATCAAAGATTTCAAGAACAGAGTGATTGTTGGCATTTTCTCACAAGCACACCTTTTAGCAAACTGCCCCCCTTTTTTCACTGTATTTTGTCACTACTGTGAAGAGTTGTTGACAGAGATTTTCAAAGGTGAACAGAACACTGAGGGGCAGAGGTTGTTGATGGTTGAACTCTAACATTGGATACAGAGGTATAGATGTATTGGTAGATCTCTTGAACTCACAAGCAAAGGGTGTGTTTCCTAAAAATCATGGTGCACTGATATGTCACCTAACCTAGTTCTGCCTTTCTTTTCACTATATGGTGTCATTTTGAAGAGCTGTTGTTTGTGATATTTTTCAAGAGGAAGGTCATTTCTGAAGAACAGGGTTATCAAAGCACTTATCACAACAAGCCCCTTCTAGCAATCTGCCCCTATTTCACTGTATTTTTCACTACTGTAAGTTTGTTGAACAGAGATTTTCCAAGGGTGCAGGGCCACTTTCTACAGGACAAAAGAAGGGCAGAGGTTGTTGATGATTGAATTTAACTTTGAGACAGAGTTTCAGATGTGGTGGTTGATCTTTTGAATTCACAAATAAAGGGTGTGTTTCCTAAAGCACTGTGCATTGATTTTACTCCTGACCTGGGTCTGCCTTTTCTTTTCACTATATTGTATCATTTTGAAGAATTGTTGACAGAGATATTCTGAAGGTGAATAGGGCCACTTCTAAAAGACAGGTGGTTGATGATTGCAGTTTTACATTGAGGACAGAGATGTAGCTATGATTGCTTAAACACTATATACAGGAAATTGACACAGGAGTTTGTCTCATCTTTACTGATGGTGTCCTATTGAGAATTTTACCTGGCTGATGTATCTCCAAAGGTGAAGGGCTAATTTTAAAAGAGCGAAGTTTGTTTATTCAAAGAAACACTTGTTGCAAACCCTCCACCTCACATTTTTCTCTGTCTAAACAGTCAAGTGACTAGTCTCAATCCAGCAGAGCAGTTTTCTTACAGTGAAGGCAGTTTGCCTCTTCCAAAGTTTGGTCAAAGTCAGAATGCCTCCAAAGCGAGATCACAGGAGCGGTCCACATAAGAGATATGAGCCTATCTCCATAGAAGAAATCAATGCTCACCCATCTGTGCTTTTCAATTTCCATGAAGTAGGCTGTCTTGATTTCTGCCAGAGGATAGGAGAAGTCAAGAGTTTTTCGCCACTAACACATTTGTGCGCTTTGAGATTCAAGGACAAACACTTCCAATTGGCGGGTCTTGACTTCAAAATTTCTCCAAGGTATGTATCCAAGGCTACCAAGATCCCGTATCATGGTGAAAAGTGGTTTAAACAAGCTCATCTTGATCTAGAGGATTATAAACCTTTCATCAAACCTGAACATAGGGAAACCATCACTGCTATTTTCCCTTTTTCCTATCTTCTTGACAGTTATGCTCCACTAATGAAAGACATAATGAGATATTTCACTTGTGAAGGGAGGTTTAACCAAATTTATGCCTATCATGTCCGCTTGTTGATGCATTTTACCAGAAGCAGGCAGCTAAACCTTCCATACTTTTTGTCCAAAAGCATAGAGAAAATGGCTTCTATTGTCCAAAAGAAAGCTCCACCTCAGCAAATCCCTTCTCTCTTTCATCATTCCTTGATCAAGATTATCTTCTTACACCAGCTGGAGAAAAAAGGGGTTTCATGGGATTCATTCATTAGCCATGCAGATTTCGCCACTGTCCCTCTTGTTCATGTGTCTCCTACTCAGCCTGTCCATCGCCCAGTGCCTTTGTCTAGTAGGCCTACACCTAAAAAACTCAAAATGACCACTGGGCAGCCAAGTCTACAAGGAGAAGGAGAAGGCAGTGAACCACAGGGAGAAAAAGAAGGCAATGAACAGCAGCAGTTGGAGGTTGATGAACAACAGCAGGTATAGGAAGAGGGACAGCAGCTAGAAGGCAGTGGACAGCAGCAACTAGAGTTTGAAGAACAGCAGCAGCTACAGGTTGATGAACAGCAGCAGGTACAGGAAGAAGGACAGTAGCAGACATCAGTTGAGGAGCAGCAAGTTGGGCAGACAATTGAAGCACCTTTTGAGCCACAAACTGGACAGGATGTTGAGGAGGGACAGCAAGCTGAAGCTGCCACCTTGACAGTGACCAAAACTGTTCCTAAAAAGAGGAAATTGCCCAAAAAGACAACTTCTAGCTTGCCAAGGAGAAAAAGCGCCAGATTAGCCTTCAAAGGCAAAAGCATAGTTGGAGAAAGTACCAAGCATGGAGGTAAATCAGCTGTCATCCCTATCCCAAGCGATGATAGTGATAACGAGGCCCGCATCCTTGAAAACCTCCTCATTCACAAAGAGGGGCAAATTGAGGTGTTACAAGAAGATCTTCAAAGGGCGAGGAATTTCAACCATTTCTTGGAGGTTGAAAACAAACAAATGAAGTTTCATGCAGCTATCCATGAGGCAAGGGCGATCAAGTATAAGAAAGAGGCAGAAAAGGCGCAAGTAAGAATTGAAGAGATTATTGGCGAGTTTGATGATGAAGAGGAGGAAGACCAGCCCAGGCGGAAGAGGCCTAGAACCATCGGGCTTAGAAGAGCCTTGGAGAAACAGAGAGCAGAAGAACAAGCTCATTTCGAAGCTTTTCCTCTCACTGCCCTCTTTGAGCAGGAAATCGAGGAAAACAAGGAAGCATGGCTTGAGAGAGCTAACCAGCATTTGGAAATGAAGCTTGAGAAGGAAAATAGGGATCTTGAGCTGCAGAGGAAGAGGACACACCACTTCCAAAAGCTAAATCAGTTTGCCCGGCGCAAACTAAAGGCAGCACAAGAAAAGCTGAAGAGATTAAAGGGGAAGCGCCTAGCACGGAAGGAAGCAAAAAGCATATCAGCACTTGATATTTTGGCCTCAGCTTCAGAGCATGTTTCTATGGACCCTTGAGGGTCATGCATGCCAATTTTGGGCCTGTTTCGGCAACTTTTTGTTTTTTGGCATTTTTGGGTTTTTGGCCAAAAACTCATAAATTCGCCATTTCAGTTTGATGAGTCTTCAAGGGAAGAGAATGATACCGATGGATGCCATAATTCCATGAGCAGGTCTCCAGCGATTTTCAGGGCATTTGAAGATCATTCGCCCCCTCCAATTGGCGAAAAACACCCTCTTTTTGCACATTCTGCCCGCCATATCAGCATCCTGCTATTTTCTGGGTTTTTGCACACAGGTATAGTTTTGAGGGACTTTTAGAGATCAGATTGAGGTGATTCCACTTGCGTCGGAAAGCAGACAGAGAGATCTTTCCAACGAGCCATCATGAGCCTCATTTCGACACCGGGAAGGCTGCCATTTGCCTTCAGCAAGTCAGGGGACCTTTTTCAGGCATAAATATGAAGTATTTTTGTAATTTTTGAACTCCAAAAATCTGCTATTCCCAAATGTGCGTTAAGCTATTTTTATCATTGGGAAATCATGTAAAGTCAATATAATTTCCGTTTTTAGCAGTTTTTTAGATATTTTATGGGATATTTTGTGCTTTGGGCTTTGCAAAGCCTCAAGGACAAGTTTAGATATTTTGACTTGGCCAATGGGATAGCTAGTTGCTCCATGAGGTTTTCCTCCCTCAAGCCTATTTATTCCATGGTTCTCATTGTAAATCAGAGGCTGAACTTGAGAAAAGAATTAATACATTGGTCATATGAGCTTTGAAGAATGCACTTGAGTTATGATTTTTGGACTGCCTCTTGGATGCTTTTGAGGAATGATGAAGGATTGTTGATGGATTCCTTGACATGGTAGAATGGTATAGTGCTTCTTAATGTATTTTGTCTTCTAGTTTTTCATTCACACTACATATTTCTTGTTGCTATAGATCAGTAAAGATTGATTTTGAGATATGCCCATGGAGGCACCTCAAAATCCCTGAATCTTCATAGCTTGATGTTTTCTTCTCCCTTAGTTATGCTAAAGAATTCTTAGCTGCTCTTTAGTAACTTAAGGCATTGTTGCTAAGTTTTATTCATAAGTTCTATGTATGTTGAGTAGGATGTATTGGTTTTCCCTACCTACCTATCAGCTGCCCATAGTTCTGTCCATAAAACTTTCTCTTTGACTGATTTGTTGATCATCTTGTTGAACCAAGGAGGCCTAGTCCCGATCTAGCCCTTTGCCTAAAACTATGAAAACTTATTTGTCCAAGTGCCCAATGACTTAGAGAATATGTTTAGGCATTCCGGCATAGTTTATGAGTTGTTAGCTTGTCTCATGTGTTTTCCCCAAAGTCTGATAGCCATTTCCCGAAGTTAGAGGGTCTTATACCTCTATGTATGGCTGGAATGTTTGATTTCTATGTATTAATTAGCTTATAGTTATACTTAGCATGATTAATGGCTTGCTATAACATGTTTATGTCTGCTATAAACTAGTTACACTTGAAATCCCTTGTCTTTCACCAACTTGTTGTCCACTTAATCCATTTTTCCCAGAGATCCCTTCTACCGTGAATCAAATCGGCCCTACAGCAGCCTTATATCATCACTTCATAGCTTCCTTGACCCGTTTGACCCCATAGCCCAATTTATCTACATCGTGTTATCCAGTTTATGTATTTGATCAGTTTTATCCCTCACAAACTTAAAAACTTAAAAAACTAAAAAAACCAAAAACACACTTCATAACTAGCCTAATATCAGGAAATCACAAGTAAACACACCGACATCTTTTACACTTATAGAGAGAGCCCTCTCTGAGTCCAGGAAGGCTAGGTCCTTGGGCTCCAAAGCTTGGTTTGATGTTACATCGTCATTTGGCTAGCCAATCAGCCAAATCACGGGACCCTAACAGGCTCCATCTGGGGATGGCATGTTCATCCTTGGACATGTCGAGAACTTGCAGACCCTTGATCATCTTGTATGTAGATTCTGCTCTTCAGCCCTTTTGCTTTTTCTTCAAAAATCATTAGCACACATCCCTTATTAAAATAAAAACTGAAACAAAGTATATATACAATATAATACAACAGGCATACTCAGCCCGAATCAAAATTGAAATTAGGGCTTTGGGAATTGGCCGTTCACAGGGGCATCTAACAAGTCACCCTGCAAATTTTCTAAAATAAATGTATTATTACCTTTTAGCTCCATAATCTTAAATGGGCCAAACCAAAGTGGATCAAATTTGTTTGCCTTTTTCAGCCCTCCGGATATCCCATCTGAGAACCAGATCACCAATTTGAAATTTCCTGTCTTTTGCATGCTGATCAAAGATGTTTTTCATTTTCTCCTGATACTCCGCTAATCTCTGATTCATTTGGCTCTGTGTTTCCTCCAATTCTACCAGTTGGTTAATTCTTTTGACCATGTCATCTGGTTCTTCCTGACTTTCCTGCATGAAACGTGCCACTGGCAAAGCCAATTGCACAGGAAACACAGCTGCTCGCCCATATACTAGTTCATAAGGAGATTTCCCAGTTGCTCTCTTGCTAGTTACTCTATTCGCCCACAGAGAAAATTTCAATTGGGAATCCCAATTCTTTTGATTCTCATTAATTGTCTTCTTCAAGGCCCTCACCAGAGTTTTGTTGGAGGATTCTGCCAAGCCATTCCCCTGTGGATAGTAAGCTGTGGAGTGATTTAATGCAATATTATACTGCTGGCAGAAACTTACAAATTTATTGGACTTGAAGGCCTGTGCATTATTAGTTACAATTCTAGCTAGACAGCCAAACCTGGATATGATGTTCTCTTCCATGAATTTGATGATTACAACATCTGTAGCATTTCTCGCAAGTATGGCTTCCACCCACTTTGTAAAGTAATCTGTTGCAGTCAATATCCATTTATGTTGGCCACTTGAAGGGGGATGTATTTCTCCAATAAAATCTAATCCCCATTGCTGAAATGGTTCATCTATATGAACTGGAATTAGGGGCAAAGAAGTCAGCTTTTGTCTCTCAGCAAATTTTTGACACTTATCACATGCTCTAACCCAATTAAAAACATCTCCAAATAATTTAGGCCAATAAAAACCAGCTCTCAGTATTTTATGTGTTCTGGCCCTCTAACTGTAATGACCTCCACAAATTCCCTCATGAAACTCCACCATTATATTTTCCACTTCATTTTCTGTGAGGCATAATAGTAATATACCTTAAGGATCTCTCCAGTATAGCTGTCCATTAGCAACTATGTATTTCTGCGATTTCATTCTCACAGCTCTGTATTTTACCTTATCACAACTTGGAGGGCAGCTGAGTGTTAAGAGATATTCAATTATTTCTTTGTACTAAGGACTAGTGAGATATTTCATGTGTATGTTTTGGGTGGCCATCTCTAGTCCATGCTGCTCTTCTCCTTTCTCAGACTCTTCATTTGCTATCATGGACAAATTTATACCTAGAGCCTGATGATTTGACTCAGACAAAATTTTGGCTAGCCCTTGTCCTTTAACCAGCTTAGTGGGTCTTATGTCCAAGTCATACTCCTAGATTTTTGCAATCCATATTCCTCTTTTTCCTTCACTATCTCCTTGAACGAGGATGTCTTTGACAGCTGCTGTAGGAACATATGCAGTAATGTGGGATTGTAAAACATATGTTCTAAAGGCTTTGAGAGACTTCACCAGGGTGTATTCCTACTTTTCTAGTATGTTATACTTCAATTCTGCATCATGCAATACCTGACTGAAAAAGGCTATTGGCTGCTCATATCCATCTTCATTTTTCTACAACAAGACTCCAGCTACTGTATGAGGTGAAGCAAATGAAAAGATCATAAATGGCTTTGTATAATCAGGCCCAGCTAGCACACGAGCTTCAACAAATGCCTGTTTTATCCTTGTGAATTCATCTCTATATTCTTGGGACCATTTCACCTCATTATTCTTTTTAAGCATATCAGTTATATGTCTAACTATCTCAGCATAGTTAGGAATAAACCTTCTCAGAAAATTGATTCGGCCTAAAAATACTTGTACTTCTTTCTTATTTCTTGGTAGAGAAATACTATTTATCACCTCAACTCTTTTAGGGTCTATTTTTACACCATCTTTAGTTACAATATGCCCTAAAAGCCTGCCTTCCTCTAATGCAAATAAAGACTTTTGTGGATTAAGAGAAAGGCCATACCTTCTGCATTTTTCAAAAGTTCTCTGTAAATGCTCAATATGCTCATCATCATTCTTGGAAAATATTGTAATATCATCAAGGTATACCACCAAGAATTTATCCTGTTCACCAACAAAAGCAATATCCATAGCCCTCTGAAAGGTAGCTCCTACATTGATTAATCGAAAAGGCATCCTGGCATACATGAATGTTCCCCATGGTGTGGTGAAAGCAGTCTTCTTCTGATCTTCTGGTAACACAACCACCTGATTATAACCAGAAAAACCATCCATCATTGACATTCTAGATGCTCCCACCACTTTCTGCAGGATGTGGTCCATCTTAGGCAGTGGATAATTATCCTTTAAAGATGCTCTATTTAAATTCCTGAAATCCACACGTAATCTTATTTCTCCATTCTTTTTGTGGACAAGAACCAAGTTAGCGGCCCATTAAGAGTATCTTAGTGGCACGATTATTCTAGCTTTCAGTAGCTTCTTGATCTCTTTTTCAATGGAGGGAAGCAGCAGAGGGTTTATCTGCCTGAGCTTTTGCTTATATGGTTTTGCATCTTCCCTCAGAGGAATTTTATGTTGCATTATATTAATATCAAAAGTTTTTAGGTCCTGATAGGACCATGCAAATACATCTTTATAAGATTGAAAAAACTTCAGATATTTCTCTTTATATTCTTCTGGGACCTTCTTAGATAATTTTACAATTTTGGGATCAGCATAAGTACCCAGATTTAAATCTTCCATTTGATCTTCTTCTACCACTTTGTTTGGCTGCAATGGAATATCATCTTTGTTAAATAACCTTTCTAGAGGCACCAGACCTCTAGGTATAACATTTCCTTTCAGCTGCAGCACTTTACTTCCTGCCAATTCATCTTCCCATTTGTTTTCTGCAATATTTTCAGCTTCCCCTTCTTTGTTGTCATCAAACTCCATATTTGAAAACTCCCCCACTGTCTCCAAGAATCTCTTCATCTGTTCATCATCTTCGAATACTTTCCAGTGCTTAATATTATCTGGGATGGATGGTCTATATCGTACCTCAACTTCATACCTCAAAATTGGGTTCTGAGGAGGGCGAAATGTACTAGCAGCCACAGCAAGAGAATCTGCCATTCGATTATGCTCCTAGGGCATGAACTGTATGTTAAAGGCTGAGAAGAAATTCTCCACCATGTCCCAAACTTCATTTCTATATGCCCTCAACCGAGGATGATTGGTTTGGCATTGATTTCGGACCTGTCTCACCACCAGCTCAGAGTCTCCCATGACTTTCAAATTCTTTATATTCATATTCCTGGCTGTTTGCAGTCCCAATAGCAGTGCTTCATATTCAGCCACATTATTAGTAGCCTCATATTCCAATTTAAAGGACAGTGGCACCCATTTTCCTGTGGGAGAGATTAATAACACTCCAGCTCCATTACCTTCCCTTGAATTTGCTCCATCAAAATGTAAAGTCCAGATTTATGCCTCCTGACTTTCTGAAGGCTGCTCAGTTTGGATTTGACAGAAGGAGGGCTCCTGGGCATAATTTTGATTTTCTTCTAACATCATACATGAGAAATATCCCTCTTTGTTGTAAACTGGAGAATTCTCTGAGTAGTCAGCCTCAGTTACCATTTCAACAAATCTAGTCTCCCTGTATAACCTCCTCTCCTAGCCTCCAAAGACTGGGATAGTAGCATAAGTTAAGTCCATTTTAATTGACCCACCAATTTTTGTACCCCAGGACCTTGACAACAACATGCCAAAGTGGGCTGGGATATCAGCAACCACGATGTCCATTACTACACTTTTTGCAAGAATTTGGGCTAGATTGACCACTAAGTCTTTAATCATCCCCAAGCATTTAACTCTTTTGGAATCAAATGAGTAGAGGTCTTTGTATGGACGTGTGATCTGTAATCCTAATTGTTCCATGACTGAAAAAGGCATAAGATTATGGGAAGCCCCAGAATCTAGCATACAATTGTGTAACAGCAGGTCATGGATGACTAAAGACACGTAAAAAGGAGGAGTAGAAGGGTCTATCTCCTCGACATGTGAGCCAAAGACTACCAGGGGTCTTTCTTCTTGAAGGTTCAAACTATCAGGTACAATTGGTATTTCAGGAGGAAGCATGAAGGAGGTAACTTGAGATTGATATGCAGGTTGTTTTAGCAGTTCGGTCAAGGGGACTGGAATTTTAATTTTCTCAAGCTCTTTTTGTAGACTGAAAGAAGGGGGAGGCTTTTCTATTACAACTTCTTTAAACTCTTTATTTTCAGCTGGAAATTTGACCTCTCTTGACACTGACTCAGCATTGGGAGGACTGAATATTTTTGAAGAAGAGGGGACTTGGTCATTAGACTGTAAAGGCTTGTTCAGGGGACTCTTACCTTTTTCTGCAGCTTTTTGTACTGATGGTTCTCTCTGAGCAGGTTCCCCCTTTTGAAGTGGCTCCTGTTCTTCATCTTGAGTCCGGGTCCTCTTCCTTGAAGATCTGAGATCATATTTTACATTGAATTGCGCTTGCATGAAATCAGCAAATTGTTTACAATAATGATCAATCTCTGCTTCTTCTTCTTCTTGCAACGGGCATTCCACTTCATCGTTGTTTGAGAACGCAAAATTTGAATCTTCTAGTTCATAAGCAGCATCTTCAGTGGAGTCATCTGCTAGACCTTCCAGGTACAGTGGGTGTGGTACCTGATCTTGCTGCTCTTTTTCTTCTCTTGGCAATATCTGCAGTGGTGGTCTCTTGAACTGGGGATTGTAACCTCTGTTCAGAGCATTATAAAAATTCTTGGGAGCTGAACTCTTGGCCTCCAATTCAAGTTTAACCATATTCTTTATCATTTTGCTTATTTCCTCCATTTTATCTGAATCCTTATCCTGGTTGGAAGTGGATAATTCTTCTTTTCCCCTCCTTCTAACATCCCGTTCAGCCTTCCCTTTTAATTTTCCAGAGGAAGCAAAGTTCGCTTCCAATTCAAGAGCATCTGACTGAGCATCATCTAGGGTGGCAGGCTTTCTCTCCCTAAGGGAGAAACCGAAATCTGAGTCAAAGGTTGCAATGAAAATAAATTTTGCAACGTTCTGATGAGGCTTCATATCTGCAGGGAGATTTAGATATAACTTATTAAATCTCTTAATAAACTCTGACACCCCTTCATTATGTCTCTTCTTGAGTGTATTGAACTCAGTGAGAAACTGTCCATGATCTTTCTTCTCTCCCCATTTCCTGAGAAAAGTATTCTCCATGTCATCCCAGGTGGTTACTGAACGGTTTCCCAATGTCTTGAACCATTTTCTGGCTTCACCATCCAAAGATTGCACAAACAATCTCAAGACCACATCCAAATGTTCTACATTTAAGTTTTCTGCAAAAGAGCAAAAAGCCTCAAGATGTTTCTGAGCGTCAATATCATTTTCTCCATTAAATCTAGGCAAAATCTTCAAATAATCCTGTGGCATATCATTTAGCACTTGGGGTAAGGCCAGTGGAGCGTATTTGTTCAATAGGAAAGCAGGAACATTAGCCATTGGAGGAGGTGGGGGTTGTGCAACAATTGATGTACAAATGAAGGAAGGGGAGGAGGAGGAAGTGGAGTATGTATAACAATGGGAATAAATTGCACAGAAGCCTGAGGTGTAGATGGGAATAGTTCACGGTCACTACTACATTTGGCGGAAATTCCGACACTTGGTTCCGACGCTTTTGACCAAATGTCAGAAATTTCCCCAAATTTTTTCCATCTCGCCCGAACCCATCGCTATACCGACGTTTATAGAAAGTGTTGCAATACCGACACTTAGAAAAGTGTCACAATTGCGACATTTGGAGGAAGACGTCGCAATTACGACACTATGGCCCAAAGCGTCGCTATTGAGACGACTCCAATCGTCACAAGTGTGACACAATGTCTAGGTGTCACCAATGCGACGTTTAGGTACCCGTCGCAATAGCGACGCTTTTTTTGCCGTTGGTATAACGACACTTATATGCGCGCCACATAAAAATACAAAACTTATATGTGCGCTACATAAAAATTCGAAAATTATATGCGCGCTACATAAAAATGATTTTATTGTTTCGTATGCGTCGTAGTAGCTACATTAACGTCTGATATGACGCGCGCATTCTCCCTCCGCTCTTGCAGAACATCATTCGCCCTCAGCTCTTGCAGAACAGCATTTTCCCTCAGCATTCGCGCTCAGCTCTTGCAGAACAGCATTTTCCCTCAGCATTCGCCCTCACCGTTCGCCCTCAGCTCTTGCAGAACAACATTCGCCCTCAGCTCTTGCAAAATGGTAAGTTCTTACTGCAGGCCCTTCCTCCTATATTAGGGTTGACTCTATTTGGGTTTTTTTGGTCAATTCCATTGGATTGTGTTAGGCTGTAGGGTTCTCTCTAGATGTCAAGAATCAAGATTCAATACCCTTTATTATCTTCATCACCTAATACAAGATTTAAATTTTTCCCAAAGAAACGCTTATTAATTTGGCAGCCATTATTTCTCCCTGCTTTAAAAACCCTACATTTAAATGAAAACAAGCATTGCATTTCAACTACAAAAATATATTAGTGTTCAAATGTACATGTGTGCTACATTAACGTCCGATATCACGCGCGCATTCGCCCTCCGCTCTTGCAGAACACCATTCGCCCTCAGCATTCACCCTCAGCTCTTGCAGAACAACATTCGCCTTCAGCATTCGCCCTGAGCTCTTGCAGAACAGCATTCGCCCTCAGCATTCGCCCTGAGCTTCCCGCAACAACATTCGCCCCGGGATTCACCCTCATCTCTTTCGTAACGGAATTCGCCCCCGCATTCGTCCCGCCTTAACATCATTTTCCTCGCATCCTCCCCCGCCGGCTCGCCCCCCCCCCGCCTCTGCAAAATGGTAAGTTCTTACCGCAGGCCCTTCCTCCTATAGTAGGGTTGACTCTATTTGGGTTTTTTTGGTCAATTCCATTGGATTGTGTTAGGCTGTAGGGTTCTCTCTAGATGTCAAGAATCAAGATTTAATACCCTCTATTATCTTCATCACCCAATACAAGATTTAAATTTTTCCCAAAGAAACGCTTATTAATTTGGTAGCCATTATTTCTCCCTGCTTTAAAAACCATACATTTAAATGAAAACAAGCATTGCATTTCAACTACAAAAATCTATTAGTGTTCAAATGTACATGTGTGCATCACTTGTGTAGGGTATTCCTTTTCCACTTTCACATTATCCAAGAATGTGTGCGGTATAGTTCATATTTTTTGTGATTTAGATTGTCTTGAAAAAGGAAAGGTAAATTATTTCCCATGGAAAAGAAGGTTTTCCCTTTTTATAGGTTGTTTGGACTTACGTGGAAAAATTTATGGTATGCCTTTCATATTATGTAGTTTAAATTTGAATTAACAGATTATTATACATGAAAATATAATTACCTATGTGATGTCCTTCATCACTAACTAAAATTATAGGGTTTCAATTTCCTAGACTCTAACTCATCTGATGCTAAATTCTAGGTTCTCATTGGTGGATCACTCTTCCATTGATTTCCTTTCCCTATGGATCTTGTCATACTTTAAAAGTCATCAATGATACATATATTATTTCAGGTATCCCAAAAGGCTTTTATAGTAGAACATATTGTGAATTTTTTTGACACTTGAGGATTCCTTTTAGAACTCGCAACGCGTGTCTATGCTATCGAGTTATATATCAAGAAACTTGTCCTTAATAACCACACTATGAGGTAGGTTCAACCAGCTTGAACTTGTTGGGACATAGCATATGAAGTTGTGTGATGAGTCCATATCACGAGTCTATTATGGTGACAAAAGTGAAGACACGTAATGATAGTTATTATGTTAACATTACTAGAAACATTTTCGAAATTGTCCATGCTATCAAGATGTCAAAATTCCAGGCATTAGGTGTCAATACTCGTAGCTAATAGATAATAATAATAATATAAAAAAATCACAACTTTATTCTTGAAATATGATTGTTACACATTGGTAACCTAGTTCATGAGTTACTATCACCCAAAGATTGCAAAACAAACTTAAAATATAAATTAAACCAACATGAGAATCCAACTAAGGGTTTCTCGACAAAATCATGCCATAACCCGGCATTTTGAAACCCAAATTTGAATCCATCATAAGTAATACAATGCAAACTCGGATGGATTTTCAATGCATGTTTGCATGATACATTTATTCTCTCGTTCTAGATATCATTTTTTAAATGGAACCATTAGTCAAGCCCATAGTCCTTTTTATGTGAAAAAATTTCGAGCTCTATTTGAGCTCTTTTTTGCTCCACCGCCTCCATAAACCAAAGTGTTACACGAGGTCTCGCCCCCCACCTAGGGAGTCTAGATTCCTCGCGCCCTCGTGCTTCGGGGTCTTGGGGGACTTCTAGGGGATGTTTCCCTCACGCCCCCTCATGCCCCCCGCACACCCCCTTTCATGCCCCCCTCATGCCCCCCTCACACCCCCCCCCCTTCACGCCCCCTCACGTCCCCTCACCGCCCCTTTTAGTTTATGGTTTCGTGTTACAAGTTGTTGTGCCACTTAGCATATTTGAGAATCCAAGTGATTCCGATTCAGATGGTGACATGGTTGATCTTGATATATTCGTGCGAAGTTGGATGCGAGACACTAGTGGGGCATTAACTTGAGCATTTATGCTCATTTATCATTATGATGATATCATTTGATATTCATATGTTATGTTTTATGTTTTATGTTTCGACATAACTTATTTGCGTTTAAGTTTTATGTTTCGGACTTGAGTTGTAAACTTCAGCTTAAACTCTATTTTGAATCTTGATATAATATGTCATATGATATCTTAAACTTTATTTTCATTGTACATTGTTAGTAGTTACATTAATGATTATATAGTTACAAACTTACAAACTTACATGCATGATTGTATGATGTATGTTTTAACTTTTAACTTTTAAATTTGTTTCAATTATATGATTCATCATTCATCGATTTGTAATTTTATCATTTATGATTTATCTTTCATGATGCAAGTGTATGATGACCGTATATACATTCCTTGCAAAAATATAGTTACATTTTAAATATTAAATTTTATAATTTTAATGACCCCGACGATCCCCCCACGTTTCCCCTGAAAATTGGTAGGGAGCTTTTGCATAGGCCGCTCCCGCGCTCCCCTCGCCCCCTTGCTCCCACCTCCAGGGGACTTGGTGGAACATTGCCATAAACATATGCAAACATATATCATGATCTTGGAATTCCATTACATATGTATGTGCCAATGTTCCATAATCATGCCCCATCATCAATTTAAGAAATTTCCATTGAACATCAAATTATGGAGGGGGGAAACTTTTTGCCGCAACATTTGGCTCAAAATCAGGGACCATCTCTCCGTATGAGGTGAATGAGAACTATAGATATTTGAAGAAGTAGATTAGTGCCTTTTCCTCCGGCCATGGAGTCATATACAGTCATCCATCACAAAAATTTGTCTTTGTTCATTCTCACCTTGAAAGTTGCAAAAATTCATGCCCTAATTGAAACAACACTAAATTTGAAAGATATAATAAAAATGCAAGCTAGAAGTGCCCTATTAATACAAAGGGAAAAACCTTCCTACCTACCCTAATCGAGATAAATTTTTTATTGAATAGGAAACATGATATTTCCTATGGAGTTGATCCAACAACTTGTTAAATGTATGGGACTATATCATGCATTTGATTTCAGGGAAACATGCGCATGAAGAGAAAAAAGTGCGAAATTAATGGAAAATCCATACATGCCACTTATAAAAAACTACATCGAAAGGTCAAAAAAATACTTAAGGCCTTAACTTAATTTGAATCCAAAAATGACAAAACGAGATTAGTGAAAACACGAGAGTGGTGTGGGTTAACAACATAAATAAAAAGTGAAGATACCTTTCCCCAAGATGCCTTTGTCACCGTTGTATGAAAACATGTTTTCCTTTCCCTTTATACATGCAAGTGAATGCATTATAGGTATGGTGTTTTTCCCTGTAATAGAGAAGCCTACTTAAATATATCATTCGTGGATTGAATGTTTGGGTGCCTTAATGTGCAATGACATGTTTCCAAGACCGAATTCAATGCAAGGCATATTTGAAACTCTAACTCGTCTTCCTGTGTCTTATTAGAAATTATTTTCAGCTTTTCATTTTGTGTTTTCAAGTTAGATATTGTTTTCAAGTTTTTACATTTATAATTTTATTTCAATGTGATGCATCGATCGGTAGCAAAGGCAGAACAACCCCGAGACGGGGATGATCGTGGAAAGAGGCCGGCCGAAAGAACATGTAAAGTGCCGACATTGCTCTATCTTCGTGCATTTTAGTTATTTACATAATTGAAATAATATTAATTTTGTTCAAATATGCAAACACCTAGCCATGGTACGCCCGATGATTCCCTCTTTGAGGAAGAGCTTTCTTCATCCCTATCTCCAAGGTGTTCTTGTTGCAAAAAAAGGCACGAGATGCAAGGTCGGAATTTAATACTTTGATAGACGTGCCTCAAACACCCGAAACAGAAGAGAGGATACAACATCTTATGAGGTAGCTAGAAAGATATCAGTAATAATAAAAAGTCAAAAGGATATTTTTTTTGTTCTCGCATGAGATGAATTGTGATAGTTTTATTTTTAATTTTTACATTGACTAAACTAACAAAAATTTCTTTTGTATGTAGCTTTTTTCTCGGCATTTGCTGAACCCGAGTGGTTGGTGGTAGTGGGATACAAGGGCAAGAGATTGCCCAAAAACCCTCTCGTACACCTTCTACTCCCTTTAGGTGCTAGCCAAGAAACACACCCCGCCCAGCGAGACACTCCACCCGAACCGGCCGAACGTGTTGGCAATGATGAGGTCGATATGGCCAACTACATTATTGCGTTTTCCCCGGAGCTACACATGTCGACTCCACAGGGACCATTAATGGCACGTTGTTGGTGAACGATGAGGGTGTCCCTATAAAGCATGTACGACTCCCGAGGTAAATTTTAATATTTTAACTATTTCATGTACTTTATCTAAAACATATTTATCATGATTTTTATTTTTAAATTAATGATAATATCTTATTTTTTTTGGTTTTATTCCGTGTAGGAAACAATGAGTTCTACGAGATTCGGAGAGCCATGCGTTGGTAATTTTTGGCCCAACCATACGTACAAGGTGGAATTCCCGGAATTCCAACCTCGAAAAAAAGAACTTCTAGATTATCTAGAAGCCCTTTTTGGGGCCTGAGCACATTTGACAAGAACGACAGTGGCTCGGTAGCCGAAAAATATTTGAAATATACTAGGGACACCTATAGGACGCAATTGCAATTTAACCCTAGATATGAGCGTCCTCTCGTACGCATTTTTAGAGAGTGAGTGGAGAGCACTCATCCATGATGGAAAAGAGAAAAGGGCAAAGAAAGAAGGAAAAATGCCAACTCGGACCCGCAAGGTAAATTACAACTTTAAATCAATAGCTTTAATTTTCTTTTATGTCTAAAAATAAAAGTGTGCTACGTCATATCCGACTTCAATCTTTTGATGCTAGGTTGCCCGACACCTCAAAGGCAACCAAAGCTAGGATTGAGAAAAAAGGGCCATCACAAGTCTCTGCCGGGTGGCTACTTGAAATTAGTCATAAGAATTGTAATTAAGTAGCTAAACATCTTATAATTAATTGTATCGCCTTCCAACGTTTTTTGTAATCCTATCGGATATGATTAAAAAATACACAATCATATGTAATGTAGGGTGATGACTTCGAACGAAACTACAGAGGAAGATAAAAATTATCGCTTTCCGTTTTGGCTATCAAGTCGTAGTTGAATGTCGCGTGCTTCAAAGGGGCAGTCCCAAGATCTAGAATGCCCGATAAAGGTAAAACATTAACCTTTCAATATTTTTTGTTTTCATCCATAAATTTAATGTCTAACAACTTTGTTTGAAATCGTGGGGAGCGACACTACCGACGAGGCAAATAACCCCAGCTTTTAGAGCCGATGTATATGATCCTCTCGTGCAACCTCGATCATTGTAGTGGGGACCAGAGCCGACAATGCCGCTATCGCGTGAGGGCCGTGACGGTAATTAATTTCCACTTATAATTTGTTCTAATTATACCATGATGGTTTTCACTTATAAAGTTTTTTGTTTAAATGACAGAGAATGTTTCCCTTGAGGATCTTACCACCGGAGAGGAAGATAGGGCAACAAAGTCTCAATGGCGACAACCGGTGCACCCAGGTAAATAATCTCATTGCAATTTTTTTTATTAATATTACCGAACTAGTTCAATGATATTTAAAAACTGATAATTAAAATTTAATATTATACTCGTTTTTGTAGGTGATGCCCCGTCACCGGATGAGACAGTACATCGTGACAACGCAACTAGGTCGACGCGACAACCGGTGCACCCGGTAAATAATCTCATTGCATTTTTTTTTATTAATATTACCGAACTAGTTCAATGATATTTAAAAACTGACAATGAAAATTTAATATTATCTCTGTTTTTGTAGGCGATGCCCCCGTCACCGTGGATGAGACCGTACATCGTGACAACGCAACTAGGTCGCGGCGACAACCGGTGCACCAAGTAAATAATCTCATTGCAATTTTTTTGTATTAATATTACCGAACTAGTTCAATGATATTTAAAAACCGACAATTAAAATTTAATATTATCTATTTTTGTAGGGCGATGCCCCATCATCTGGATGAGCCCGTACATCGTGAATACGCAACTAGGTCAGCGGTGTAGGGTTGAAAGGCACGAAACAGGAGCAGGAAAGCACGATGATATTGATGATGTAATTAGGAGCTTTAAAAAATAGGAAGAAGAAAAAGAAAATTTGACAATGTAAAATATTGTATTATTATAAGACAAACGTTACCATACTTGGAATGTTTTTTGCGTTATATAAAAAACTTATTTATCATACTATTTTTATGTCAAGCATTAATTGCAATGTTTCCTTGCGTACTTTTTTGTTGAATTGTTTTTTATTAGTTATTGAATATTTTTTTTTATGCTCATGAAAGTAAAAAAATGAAATATAGATTGGGTATTGGGGAATTGAGAGTGATGTGAGAGGGAGGGAGGCCATAAGAGCTTCCACCTTCACGTGGTTGGCCCTCGTTTATTAGAGAATAATTTATTGGAGTCAATTTAATCTTGGAGCAAACCTCCCTTGATCCAGCAGTAGCAACAAAAAAAGTCATTGTTGACTTAGTTGCTACTCTTTCGTATCGTGGGAGGCTTGTTCCAAGTTCATGCGACTCCAATAAATTGTTCTTGAAACGAAGAGGAGCTTATTCGAAAGTATGTTTTGACATTTTCAACATATGTTCTAACATTATCATAAGAATGCATCTTAGAGTAAAAAATACTACATCAATTACTTGTATTTATTGTATAGACAATGATGGATTTTGATTGACTTAGCAAATGCGGTACAAATCCTCTTGCATCATGAGCAATACAACTTGTCAACTAGGGTCATGTCCAGGATATTTTTGCTTGTGCGCTTGACTGTGTTCGTAATGTCACATTTTGTAAGTTCCTTTACAGTTCATAATTCAATATTAAGCTTGTTCATGATTATTATCTAGGTTTTTTTGTATGTGTTTTTTTCATCTATTTGATTGTAAGCAACTATGCATGTTTCATGTTGTTCACTATGATTTCTCCCATTACCACTCCCTAGGATGAATCCGACTTTATTGTTACATAGGTTACTTTATTGTTACTATGATTTCTCCATTTACGATTTCATAGGTTACATCATGTAAAGTTGTCAATCTCGTAGTTGGTGATGAGCTTTAGTTCTCAGTATTTGGGCTTTTCCGATATTTTCTCCCTCATGTCATTCTCGCATCACCTCATTGTTCGAGCATGCCAATTTTCTACCACTTGTACCAATTGGCACATGTCAATCTCTGATTGGTGCCACATTTCACCTATTTTTAGTGAGAGTTTAGGGTTTCTCTAACATAGCTTCGTGAAATCCGATTCAAGTGCTCGCTTGAATATTGTCACATAATACTTATGGTTTGGATTGATGAGCATGTTCGAATGGTTGGTTGATTCATAAGAACCACCCATATAGTCATCTTGAGATATTTTAGAAGGTTTCTCGTGTTTCCTTTTTCACCGTTTCTAGTGGGGTGGGATGGTGTGGGGTGATCCATCAATACTCGGTGCTCTTGTAGTAGGGAATTTGTTTTTGGGGATATAAAGGAGCATTTGATGTAGATATCCCATTGGATGCATTCATAGATGGGCACGAGAGGTCAAGAATTTAAATTAAAAATATGCAACCTCTAGCATGGCAACTCAAGGCCGCGAGAGACACTAGTTAAAGATTGTTTTGTGCCGGCCTTAATATAGTCGTGATTTCTTTCTATTATCTTAATGCAAATATATAGTCCGGTCTCATTAAAATGAGGATTGTGGTTGTATTTCTCTTTGGTTGTTTCTCTCTTAATGCTCCAGTAGTTGCCAAAAGTTGCGATAGTTGTTTAGTTTGCTCCGTTACAACTTAAAAGTGGTTTTTAGCAATGGGAGTCATGTTTTTTAAGGTTCATACTAATGTGAAGATCTTGTAATTCTATATTCGTAATAAGAGAAGATGGCCTTTGCTTTGGGAAGTATGACAACAATTGCTACATCTACCTCATTGGGTAACAATGGAAAGGGGAAGAGGTTGGGTGCAATGTTTGATAATTATGATGGCACAATTGTCTTCTCTTTCGCTTTTTCACCCATTTCCTTTAATCGCTCAAGCGTAAGAGAGACTCGATATTATGCAACAGAGAGAAGGTAGTTAATACAAGAGCTATGGAAAATGAGTTGTACTTCAACAATGATGGCTCGGTTGACAAAAAAAATTGCAAGTTAGAGAAAAAATTATGTTTAAAGGAAGGTCACCCGCACGTGAAACTTCACCGCAGGGTGGATCTTTCCTTGTCCACTTATATTCGATTTTAATGTGTTATTTTAATTTTTTCATGGAGAGTTGTTTTGGCATATGGTTTGGCATTCAATTGCACACTTACTGAAATCATTGTCAATTTGTCTTGCAGAGCGGTGTGAACAAACTTGTTGATCTTGTTGGAGTCACCCTTTGGGGCAGAAGGGAGCAAAATGTTGTCTTGGAGAGCAAAGCATGGTTCTCCGAAAATAGTTGATGATGGTGTGACAAAGAGCTAAGGAGGTAATTTTTAGATGTGTGTTCTCGGGTTTTCTTTTTTAACGTTGTATTAGTTCCCCCTCTTAAATGTCTTAGATTTGGTAGGAATAATTTGAAAACTCAAAGGTGAAAGGAAACATATTTGTTACCAAAGTGGTCTACTTGGCCTATGGACTAGCCACATTAGAGTAATGCATAGAGCTTTTCACAACAATAAAAGGAAGGGGTTATGGCTTGAGTCAAATTTTATTGTTATTGACAAGTAGGCAATGAAATGTATCTCAATGCTATGGTTTTGGCCTTTTTATTGGTTGAATTAGAGGACCCGCTTGAAAATATTGGGGCCAAGTTGGTAAGGCAAGCTACAACAAAGACAAATGATTTATCTGGGGATGGAACCACAACATTTGTTGTTCTTGCACATGTTGGAATATTGAAAAATTCCGGAACAATGAATGGAGAATAAATCTCCTTCCTCTAACACAGAGAAAATAAAAAATTTCTTTGACAGATGCATGTAGTTTTCAATACTTTGAAAACAAACTTATATTCCCTTCAATAACTCAAAAAAAAACCTATTACACTACTTCCTCACGCGAGAGGGATTACAAAATTATGACTGCTACAAAACGCAGAGTGCATAAAACCAACTCACAGTCTCGTTCAAAACAAACATACTCTATCTCTAAAACACTCTACTCATGTTTTTTCCCTTTCGCATCAGTCGTGTGCATACACACTTAAAAAGTTACACTCAGTCTTTTCACTTTTTACACACTGCTCGTGTAATAAAAAATTTACGTACTCGTCTATAAAAAAAACTACCAAGCTTTTTTCGACCTTTTTATTTTTTATATGCCGTAACATATAAAACATATTATAATAAACCCTCTTTTTAAAAAAACAAAATTAAAACTAAATTCTATGGCCCACCTTTCATTTCGCATATGATATATATATAACATATGTTTAAAACATATGTATATATTAAACTATCAAAATATTAAAGAACCCTTTCCGTCGGACTTCAAAAGTTTCGAATAGATTGAATTTCAAACCAAATTCGCGTTCCAAAATGGGATGCCGACGTCACTAATTTTTAATCTCGAATTCTCAATCCAATGTGCCCTATAAAAAAATCGGGTCCGAGCTTTTCAGGGTTTTCGTATTCCCTTCAATTTCATGCGATCCAATATTAATGCTCCACGTGTCCTCCTTTTGAATTTACATCTGCGCGGTAAATTTCTGTTTGTTTAATTTCTGGTTGGTGAATTGCGTTAATGTCGGTTGTTGTGTTTAAATACAATCGCAGACAGAAATATGGTCGCGGCCGTCTACAAAAAAAACTTGTAGGAATTTTAAATTCGAATTAAATTTCTCGGATGGCATGCAAGCAACCTCCAAAAAATGTTGTCGCCGCATCCATCCTTCGACTGCTAGCTAGCTTGAAGTTAAAATTCAATAGCACGAGGTTTAATAAGTGAGGGTGTAAAGGTAACTTTTTGTCGATAGTACTAGATTAAGATCATCTATTCATTTTTGTAGGGTCTTACTGGTGTTTGGTTTTTTTAGTTTTGGGTTGGGCTTATTGAGTCTAAGATAGTTTTTGAGTGAAAAAATTTGCTATCGGTATTAAAAAATTTTGGTTCTTTTTTGTCAAAATTTATGAGCTTGTTAGGAAATACAAAACCGACAATGGTTGAATCTCAAATTTGTGGAAAATAATTTGAAATGAAACCTTTTTGTTTAGGGTTGTTGCAAAGCAGTGCAAACCCCATTCAAATTACTAGGGGCATTGACAAGACAATAAAGGCCCTTGTTTTCAGGAACTCAAAATTTTGTCAAAGGAGGTAAACGCTTGCCTTTTGAGTAGGCCGGTTTTCCTTTTTGCTGATGGTTTGGTGTATCTAATTGAATTAGTTTCCTAAGGTATTTTTTGGTTGCAAACTCCTTTTCATTTTTCATACGATATTGGCCTCGTGGAATACATTTGATTGTGTGGTCTTGTTAGATCTACAACATTTGTAGTTGTTTAGTCTTATGGCCGAGGTGCACTTTTATTATGGAAATAGTTGATGCAATATTGTCATTTAATCCTTACTCGAGGAGTAGCATGTTGAGAATTTTCTTGTGAAACATTTGGTATTCAAAATGACACTTGATCCTATACAACATCATGCACTTGACTTCAAAATTCATATTCAAAGTGTGCGAGGCAATTCTTGCAAATTTCAAATATTTATGTTGTTTTAAACCATTATCTTTTTTCATGTATTGGATGCTGAAAATGTGAAAAAGACTTGGTATGAAACCAACCGGTGAATAATTTCATGACAACAACCACTTCCAAGACATGATTTAGAAGTAGAAAAAAATGTGCTTATGAAGCATAGAAAGATATCCTCGATGCATTGTCAATGTTTGGCTAGGGTTATTTTTGGAGAAAATAACTCCTTATTCCTAGAATAGTGATCTTCAATACAAGTAAATGCCGTAGAAGAGAGATCATTGTGTGATGCAACAAAAACTGAAATTGGACCCCCAAGGAGAGCCGGTGTGTCTACAATCGCTCCGTCAACATTTTCCCTTGGTTTACCCCGTTCTTTTTCCTCCACCCCGAGTCTTAATTGACTTCTTCTTTCTTCGGGTTTATTTATCAAATTCATAGAATTTGATAAATAAATACTATCCACAATGGTTGGACTTTAATTTATATTCCCGACTTTATATTATCTCCAATCCTTATAACCAATGTTTAACTTTCAACACTTTGTATTTATACTCCACGTTTCTTTTAAATAAATAACTTGTAATGAACTTTCGGCTCTATATTTCACCACCCGACCCTTACAACAATCACGCTCCAGACTTTATGTTAATTATCCGCCAATCGTTTAATTAAACAATTTCATTATACTCCGGCCCCACCTATATATATCAATAACCAATCAAACACTCGTATCGTACTCGCTATCATCCGCACACCTTAGTTAACCTCTCGGGCAAGTTCAACGTGCGACCACCGTCCGATGGCCCTTCTCCAAATCAACGACTCTTGGCAATTTCGCCGGCTTCCAACGTCGGGCTTTAACGTGCGATGGCCCGGGTTAAACGGTGGTTTTCCTCGGGGTCACTTCACCACGTGTCGCATTCCCTATGGAATCGCTCGCGAATAGGAAATACCGCCTACTCCGCAAAAAGCGGTGCGATATGGGCAACCCGCTTTTTGTGATTCCGCTCATGGTTTTGGTAGAGGGCTTGACCACGGGTGCAAGTCCGGTTCCGCTATCCTTTTGTTTGTTAACTCATGTCCAATCCCTCGAGTTAGGTTCGAAAGCACAACAATTTTGTCTCTTTATTAAGCGAGATTTTTTATATTTGAACATTTTTCACGATCTCTGGTTCTCTACACGGAACCTCGCCTTGGATATTTTTACATAAAAATGATTGTTCTCAATAATTATTTATATAACTTTTCCACATGTTTAGTGTGGTATTCCCATGATTTATTATAAATATGTGTATTATCAAAGAAAACCAACACAAATTTTATAAGATGGGATCAAAAAAAATTGTTCTTAAGTCGAGCCCGCCGGACTTCAAACGACGATAAACCATAATTCAAACCAAATTCGCGTTCCAAAATAGCCTGCTGACGTCGGCCAATTTTGTGACGCGAAAACCAAATGAATTCCGCCCTAATCTTTTTCGGGTCCGAAGTTGGGCTGGCGTACGAAGGGAATTTGTGACGCGAATTTCTTATCAAATTCGCCCTAATATTTTTCGGGTCCGGATTTCCACTGCGCGAGCGGCCCAAACAAAGATCCGCTCCAATCAATTTCTGCCACGTGTCCTCAATAAAAACTTGCCCTACTCCCGACTGCGGGTGCATTCGATGGTGTTTAAGGCGATGGGACATGGATATGGCGATTTCATATCAATCGCATTAACATTTAACGCTGTTCAATTAAGTTTTCACATCAAATCCGCATTAATTAATTTTTAACACTGTTCAAGATCGGACCTCCACTCCTCTTAGCGATTCCGCACGCTCCAATTTGATCCGGCCTTCGGCTCTCATTATTAATGATCAGAGATTAATTATGACGGGCGTCCTTTGATTTCATTGCAGTCGGGTCGACAAAATGGTGTTTAGCCATGGTTTTTCAAACAAGCCGGTTGCTGGATTACACTACCTGCTAACTGTGACGATAAGGAGAAGTGGCCAGCTGAACTGCTGCCTAGACCTTGCTGCATATTTGCATTTCTCTCGGTTCTGTCTCTGTCTGTCTTCCTCTGTTAATTGGAATTCTGCTTCTTTGTCTCCTCTTGTGCCCACTGCGCCTGAGATTGCACCCATGCCTCGCGTGCGTCATAGGATGCGTTGTCACAGGGGGAGCACTAGAGGTCAACCCTGACGCGCTCCCTCCAGCCCCTCAACAGAGTCGACTTCCGGCCAATCTAGTGATTATTACTTAGGTCGATATCCAAATACTAGGAGTGGGCGGGGTCGGCTTGTAGGATCTAGCCACCATATGGATTTCCCTGCTCTTGGCTTCCCCACCGCTAGTTCACCTTCTCCCACGATACGCACTGCGCAATTTTCCTTTAATTTCTCTCTCAACTGCCCGCGAATCACGACTTTAGTCACTGTGGTCTTCCGCGAGGAGGCCCAAACGGAGGAAGAATGCACTCGTCCGACGGGTCTGAGCTCGGAAAAAGCCGGTCAGCATTCGGGCCTTCAAGAGGGGAGCCGTGGCATGCATGTGGAGGTAGCACCTAGCGATCCTGGACCTTCTGAAGGATGGTGCCGAATCGTGGAGGAACCACCGGAGGAGTAGTTTGGTTAATTTGTTTTTCTTGCTTAGCAGGCCCACTTAATTGGGCTGCTTTTAGATTATTTTACTGTGTTGGACCTTTGTAATATTTTTGAATTCTGTAAATTAAACGTTCAAGACTGGTTTCCCCGTATGAGGGCAGTCTTCTTAATATTTTGATTTTTTGATGACAAATTTTCCATGTGTATGGCCAGGCAATGTTTTTGACTTCGGTGTAATTTTATTCACAATGTTAATAGATTAACTTTACTTAGAATTCTCACATGATTAGCGTTTTTCTTGATTTGTTCAAGGATTTTGGGTACTTTAATTTGTATTTGGAACAATGGACGTCGGTACTCTATCTGTTGCTTTACTGTTATACATACTGCTATTTCACTTTCTTATAGATGCCTCGGGCATATTTGGATGCTTTCTCAGATTGTCGATAATCTCCATGTGGACCGTTACTAGGTTTTATATCAAGTCCCTGTATGTGACATGGGGTATTTTTCTATCACTATCTGGGGTGGGACTTCCAATTTTCTGGATGGATATTTGGGTTCCAATCTTCAGATGTGAAAATGTAATGACTTCATGGACTGTTTTACTTCATATAATATATTCAAAACAACATTTTTTCTCTTGTGAAAAAAATGATTAATGTTTATCACTCTTCCTTCAAAACTAGCGATGCTAGTTTATTGATATGGTTTGATGGTCTTTTTATATTTTGGACATATCACACTCCTCACATGATTAGCGTTTTTCTCTGTTTAAGGATTTTGGGTACTTTAATTTGTATTTGGAACAATGGACGTCGGTACGTACTCTATCTGTTGCTTTACTATTCTACATACTGCTATTTCACTTTCTTATAGATGCCTTGGGCATATTTGGATGCTTTCTCAGATTGTCGATAATCTCCATGTGGACCGTTACTCGGTTTTATATCAAGTCGTTGTATGTGACATGGGGTATTTTTCTATCATTGTCTGGGGTGGGACTTCCACTTTTCTGGATGGATATTTGGGTTCCAATCTTCAGATGTGAAAATGTAATGACTTCATGGACTGTTTTACTTCATATAATATATTCAAAACAACGTTTTTTCCCTTGTGAAAAAAAAATGATTAATGTTTATCACTCTGCCTTCAAAACTAGCGATGCTGGTTTATTGATATGGTCTGATGGTCTTTTTATATTTTGGACATATCACACTCCTCACATGATTAGCGTTTTTCTCTGTTCAAGGATTTTGGGTACTTAATTTGTATTTGGAACAATGGACATCGGTACTCTATCTGTTGCTTTACTATTCTACATACTGCTATTTCACTTTCTTATAGATGCCTCGGGCATATTTGGATGCTTTCTCAGATTGTCGATAATCTCCATGTGGACCGTTACTGGGTTTTATATCAAGTCCCTGTATGTGACATGAGGTATTTTTCTATCACTGTCTGGGGTGGGACTTCCACTTTTCTGGATGGATATTTGGGTTCCAATCTTCATATGTGAAAATGTAATGACTTCATGGACTGTTTTACTTCATATAATATATTCAAACCAACGTTTTTTCTCTTGTGAAAAAAAAATGATTAATGTTTATCACTCCGCCTTCAAAACTAGCGATGCTGGTCTATGTTGCTGGTTTATTGATATGGTCTGATGGTCTTTTTATATTTTGGACATATCACACTCCTCACATGATTAGTGTTTTTCTCTGTTCAAGGATTTTGGGTATTTTAATTTGTATTTGGAACAATGGACGTCGGTACTCTATCTGTTGCTTTACTATTCTACATACTGCTATTTCACTTTCTTATAGATGCCTCGGCCATATTTGGATGCTTTCTCAGATTGTCGATAATCTCCATGTGGACCGTTACTGGGTTTTATATCAAGTCCCTGTATGTGACATGGGGTATTTTTCTATCACTGTCTGGGGTGGGACTTCCACTTTTCTGGATGTATATTTGGGTTCTAATCTTTAGATGTGAAAATGTAATCATGGACTGTTTTACTTCATATAATATATTCAAAACAACGTTTTTTTTCTTGTGAAAAAAAAATGATTAATGCTTATCACTCTGCCTTCAAAACTAGCGATGTTGGTCTATGTTGCTGGTTTATTGATATGGTCTGATGGTCTTTTTATATTTTGGACATATCACACTCCTCACATGATTAGAGTTTTTCTCTGTTCAAGGATTTTGGGTACTTTAATTTGTATTTGGAAAAATGGACGTCGGTACTCTATCTGTTGTTTTACTATTCTACATACTGCTATTTCACTTTCTTATAGATGCCTCGGGCATATTTGGATGCTTTCTCAGATTTGTCGATAATCTCCATGTGGACCGTTACTGGGTTTTATATCAAGTCCCTGTATGTGACATGTGGTATTTTTCTATCACTTTCTGGGGTGGGACTTCCACTTTTCTGGATGGATATTTGGGTTCCAATCTTCAGATGTGAAAATGTAATGACTTCATGGACTGTTTTACTTCATATAATATATTCAAAACAACGTTTTTTCTCTTGTGAAAAAAAAATGATTAATGTTTATCACTCTGCCTTCAAAACTAGCGATGTCGGTCTATGTTGCTGGTTTATTGATATGGTCTGATGGTCTTTTTATATTTTGGACATATCACACTCCTCACATGATTAGCGTTTTTCTCTGTTCAAGGATTTTGGGTACTTTAATTTCTATTTGGAACAATGGACGTTGGTACTCTATCCGTTGCTTTACTATTCTACATACTGCTATTTCACTTTCTTATAGATGCCTTGGGCATATTTGGATGCTTTCTCAGATTGTCGATAATCTCCATGTGGACCGTTACTGGGTTTTATATCATGTCCCTGTATGTGACATGGAGTATTTTTCTATCATTGTCTGGGGTGGGACTTCCACTTTTCTGGATGGATATTTGGGTTCCAATCTTCAGATGTGAAAATGTAATGACTTCATGGACTGTTTTACTTCATATAATATATTTAAAACAACGTTTCTCGTCTTTTAAAGTTTCATTTTTTTTTTTTAAATTGAACCCTCCGTTGGTCTACCGACGCCTTGTAAACGTCGGAACTACGACAACCCAGAAACGTTGGAAGAGAGACAGTATAAAAACGTCGGACCACATTTCGTCGGAATTACGACAGATTACAAACATCGGAAGAACGACGTTCCAAACGTCAGACCACATTTCGTCGGAAAAGCGACATCTTACAGACGTCGGAAGAGCGACGTCAAAAACGTCGGACCACGTTGCGTCAGAATTGCGACTGTTTACAAACGTCGGAAGAGCGACGTTCAAAACGTCGGACCACATTGCGTCGGAAGTGTGACAATTTACAAACGTTGGAGGCACAACGGTTTGTGAGACGTCGGAAGAGTGACGCTTGTTCGGAAGCGACGGAAGAAGTGTCGATAGTGCGACACTTTGTACGTGCATCAGAACTGCGACGGCATGAAAAACCACATTTTTTCCGCCCTCGAACTGTCGCTCTTGCGACGACTATGTGTCGGAATAGCGATGAATTGGCCGTCGGAATTTCCGCCAAATTTTCTAGTGGGTTAACAACAGCTACTTCTGTGACTTCTTTAACTTCTTCAGCCTCAAGGGTAGGATGAGGGTTATCTTTGGTTCTAGCACTTCCCTTGGGTGGGCTATCTGAGTAATATTCAGGATTTTCCTCAGTGGAGTCGGGATTTTCCACTGGGATTTCCTGAGAAGAAGAGGATGGATGATCTTCTACAGAATATTCAGGGACTTCAGCACTGGCTGATTGTCTTTCTTTCCAACTTCTTCTATGAATAATCTTCTCTGGGTCAGATACAGAGGATGTCTTTAAATTAGAGGAATCTGACCTCAAATGTGGCTTTCGAGGAGCCAGGACTACCAATAGATTTATCAAATAAATAACAGTGGAGTCGCAAAGGTGAGAGATACGCAACTCTTCAACTCTCTGTGCTCACCCGATTAGAGAGTGAATATGATTTGTCGAGGCCCAGGGAAATTGATATTCTTAAATTCGTCCCCGGCAACGGTGCAAGAAAGATGTTGTAGACAATTTTGTCCCCCTAGAGATAGCCTAGAGTTGCCATAGACCAGTGCCTAGGACATCTTATCATAGCAAGGAGCTCATAATATAGCTTGGGTTGTCAATCCAAAAGCTCTCCTGCTATCTCTTGTAAAACAAGGAAATTAGTTTAAATGGAACCAAACTCTCTCAGAAGCTGATACAAAGATAAGAATAATGTAGGAACAACATGCAAAACTCCAATACAAAAGCATCAGACAGTTAAGAGACAACTTACTGCAAAGAGGGCCAGTTCAAATAATATGCCACAGAAATCAGATATCAGAAAGTGGATGCAGTGAAGAAACATGAAGAAGATAATAGTTAGCATGAGGCTGATACCCAGATACACAACAAAACCACATATGGGCTTATCCAACTAAGAATCCATACATGACAATGGCGTTTTAAAAGCACCCTCCTCAAGTAACTAATATAGCAGAAAATATGGATGAAATGAACATGGAACAATATATCATGACTAGGCCTATTTAAAGCGCTTGACTAATCCAAGTATGGGCACCAACTAGGATGAATCCTTACTTAAGACCAGTGAGCCACTCGCATTCTAGAACATGATAAAAGAAGATAAATAGCATGAAATGAGATATTATATTAACACATAAGAAAATATTACATACTGTGGGATACCAAAGACCAGAATCCTCATTACAGTCATAAATCCTCCTCACGAAAACCCTATGGGCTCTGAGTCTTCATACAAAAAATTTACAAGATGTATACAAAAGCCTTTCACTGCACAGTTTTCTGATAGAAATCTGGAACCCTTACAATGTCTTTCTTTCTAGTTTTTATAGAGGAGATAGAGAGCTCTAGATAGTGAGGTAGGTGATACACATTTAATAATCTGATTTGAAACAAAGTGGCGGAAAAACATTCGCGCCCATATTGTGAATGACTGAATATAATTGTTTGTACTTCGCAATCTACCTCTAGAAATAAATGAACTGGAAGAAAATCTCTTCAGGAACAGGGTATGAAGGTAATTCTTTGTGAACATTCTATACGTTCCTGAAGGGAATTCGCCTGAAATATCACCTTGAGAATGTTGCTTGCTGAGCACTGTACCTTCCAACATTTGAATTTAAATCCAAAATCTTTAATACAAGGTGTTGTGTTTCTCAGCCTTTCACTGATATTTTATGCTGCAAAATTAATATCTTCAGCTACCAGAACCTACCCCTTGTATTGCTCTGAGGGATTCGATGGATTTTCTTTCTATTTCCATTAATGAGGTCTGTTGGGGTTCCCATGTTTTGGCCAGGTTGACAGAGACCAAAAGATGAGATAACATAGAACCACTTTTAGACCTTAGGATCTAGCCCTCCTAGGTCCAGAGAGGGATCTCTCTATGATTATCAAAGGATATATGTCTGTAAGGTTCTCAATTATGATTTTAGACTAGTTATAGGCTCAAGGTCGTTTGTTTGATTGTTTGAGTTTGGTTGTTGAGAATCAGGAAGGAAGGTTTCACCATAAGACAAGGATGGGTAAAGAAGGAGGCTAGGCAAGAGTAGATAACTCAGGGAACATCAAGGCCATTGGGCAATGGAGTCAAGAAAGGATTTACTTATGTTCAATGTGTAAGCTTCAACTGGGCTAGTCGTCTAGAGCATTTGGATCTCAAAGGCTGATTGGTGGGATGGAACACTAAGGGATGAGAATGAAGGATGGAAAACCATCTGATTCCGTCTATAGATCAGGCCAGAGGTCATTTAACTCCAGGCTTGCTTGGACAAAACCATAGGCAACACAAGGGGTCTTGAAAAGGTTTGTATTGGAAGGGCAGGTTATGAAGAGGTAGCGACAGGCTTTACACCTCCTAATGTTCCTAACCTCTTTCACTTAAATCCTAACAAAGACATCTGAACATTGATTCTAATGCTTACTATCAGGCTGACAATAAATAAATCCCACCCTTTAGTTTGATTAACTAAAACAATATTGAGACCTGATAGTGAAAACATTAAAAGTAGAAGAGCAGGACCATAAGGTACCTAACAAGGGTAAAATCCTATCATGCATTCGAATGTCGATCGAAGAACGTGAAATGAAATGGAAATAAACACAGAGATAAGAAGAACATCACCAACTGCTGTAGATCAGGATCCAATGAAAACTGCTTATCATGTTAAACACAACACCAATCAGGTACATCACTACCCAAAGCTTTTACATTCAGCCTGAATATATCCTATTCCTCAGCCTATCATACCACTACCGCACAGGAAACTTGGCTCGGGACAAAAGGCTTGCAATTCACTGATAATGCATCAACAACCATTACAATGATATCCCTCTGTGCTTTATAGCAGAAGAGACACAGAGGACCGGCTGAGGAGGTAGGTGAGTTTTAAATATTACAATTAAACACCACAATGAATGCAGGGCCGAGGCCCATTCTGCTTGATACACTGTATATTCAATCATTGTCACCTCTCTCGTGAAAGAAAGATCTGCTCCAGATACGATTTGACCTTTGGGCTGTAGTACTTCAGGTGATTTGAACAAAATGAAATAACTTGCTGGGAGGTCTGCCTCATGGATGTTAGATTGCTCTGAACTATAGATGGGACAGAGAACTCCTTTAGGGACACGACGCATAATAAATACTGTATGGAAGACTTGTCCTTTATGGAAAGACATTCTGCTGATAAGAAACCTTGATATTACCTCTTATTGATGTTCAGGATCTCTAGAATCGATCCTCGGGGTCTTTTAAAATGATGCTTTGCCTCTTTAAACCTCTGTTTCAGGGCTTAAGATCTTTGTTGACGCGCACTAATCCCTCTGCCCTTACTGAAAATCCTTGCTACTTCATTGACTGCCTTTGTCGGGTTAGCTCGAGCTTTTAATGGCGCCGGCAAGATTTTCGGCATTTGATCTTCGCTTTCCTTTAATGTAAGTCCTGACAGCCCCATTCCTTGACCTTCCTGATGGTACTGACTCATTGGATTTGATCCTGACTGCGCCGCTTGCCATTGAGGCAGTACATTGAACATCGACGGTCCTCTTCCTCTAGAAACTCTGCAACACAGCACACTTTGTGACGAAAACGGTGGACGGAGCGGTGGCGGAAACAACGGTATGATGCAAACGAATGATGAAAATGCAGTGGAGTGGTGGAATGCGCGGATAATAGGGTTCGGTGTGAATATGCAGCGCAGACCGTTAGATCCTGGCCTGGAGACGAAGATCAACGGTGGAGATTGATCCATGGTAACAATATAAGAAACTGAAAAAATAATCAAAATGCAAGAAATGCGACGGTGATGAATGAAATAGTGGGACCCAGCAGAGGCGGAGGGCGATTATATCCTGACCGTTAGATCGGGGAAGGATGAACGGCCTAGATGTAATCGGGGGGGAGGCGGAAGAAGCTGCGATTAATGCTGGACCGTTGATCTGCGGAGAAACGGACGGTCCAGGTTGAATCGGAGGACAGAGAGAGGACTCGCAATCAGCGGAAAAGGGAAGAGCGATGGCCGTTGGATCATGTAACAGACGGACGGACAAGATTTAATCGGGGAGGCAGAGGGAAGGTTTGCGATCAACGATGGGAAGGGGAAGCGATTGAGCGATGACCGTTGGATCGGCTGGGAAACGGACGGCCAGGATCTAATCGGGGGACGAAGAGAGGGTCTTGCGATTGCGATCGGGCATGGGCTTGCGATTGAGCGCAAACCGTCCGATCAACCGACAGATCAACGGTTGGGACAACAATCGGAGGGGCAGGTGCGATGGAGCGATGACCGTCGGATCTGTGAGAGAATGGGCGGTCCGGATTAAATCGGAGCATCGCAATCGGGAGGTACACATTGAGCGTTGTGATTGCGATTGGGCGGAGGCGTGCGATTAAGCGCTGGCCGTTGATCTCGGGTCCAGATCGACGGTGGGGAGGACCATCGGAGGGGCAGTGCGATCAGCGCGGGACCGTTGGATCATGAAACATATGGATGGCCGTGATCAAATCGGAAGGTTTCAATCGGGAGGCGGACTTAACATGTTCCGATTGTGATGGGAGGGGGGCCTGCGATTAGCACTCAGCCGTTCGATCAAAGCAGATCAACGGTGCGGAACAGATCGCGGGACTTAACGTAATAAAACAATCGCATCGGGTTTTTTCAGTTGTTACAAAGGATTTTCGCATCCGCCCGGCTTCCGATTGCGATTGGCCCCGGGACTTAAGTGCTTGGTCTTGGGTGACGGGCATATGTGGGGAAGTGGTTGAAGGGGCTTAATGGGAAAGGGGCCAGGGCCTGAATTAAGGTCAGAATATGGGTTTTTTTCCCATTTTAATGGGTTTTAAGGGATTTAAAGGGAAACGATAAGGGGAAAAAGGGGAAAAAGGCTAAACAAAGGGTAAGAGGGGGAATTTAAAGGGGATTAAAGGGGGATTTGAGGGGTAAAAAGGGGAAATAGAAGGGGAGCCAAGGGGGAAATAGAAGAGGCTAAATGAGGGTAACAGAAAGGGGATTTGGACAAAAGGAAAAATGGGAGAAATGATGTATGTTGCAGGGATAAAGGAAGGAATGACAGGCCCTTTTCAGCAGTTTACTAGTAGGAGGGGATTTGTATTAGGCACAGCAATTGTGAGACTTCAAGGAGGATGGATTTTCAGGGAAAAGGCATTCCTTGAAGGCTCAAAACAATCTAGCCCTCAGCTAACTTGTCAAAAATTTCATAAGGGGGCTAACAGTGGCTCCACATGGGGATGGCTTCTTCTTGAAGGAGTCAAGAATTCAGAAACTAATCTCTTGGTGTAGGCCAGATGCCTGCTGCTATAAGCCATCTTTTTTCTTCCTTTAGATTAGCTGCCACAATATATTAGATACGCAAATCAGCAGAAACATATTCCCAACCAATCTACCTACCCAAACTAGAACTCTAACAACTTTCCCTTGGGTGCATTTGAACTAGCAGACCCTTTACAATTTTACTTTGAAAAACAAAAATAAACCTATTCTAATTCTACCCTTATTGCTCCATGAGGCCAGATTAGACTGTTGGCCTCATCTATTTCTCTACCTAAACCACTACCTGTTGGGATTAAACTGTCCAACAGGTTTCTTCACCTACATTCTAAGACAGGAAATTTAAACACAGCCAAGCCAGGATTAGACTGTCTGACTTGCTGGGCAGAGACTTGAAGAAAACAAAACTATGAAGGCATGGAATTTTGCAACTGTGAAACATCCTTCTTTCTCTCTTGTGACTCATGTTTTGAGCATATTTGAGTCACTTCTTTCCTTTGGTCCAGCTCTGATTTTGGGCATATTAGAGCTGGATCTTCTGTCACTGCTGATCCAGATTTTGAGCTTGTTAAGACTAGCTCTTCTTGTTCCTTTTGGCTCAGATTTTGAGTTTATTAGAGCCAATCTTTTGCCTCAGAGGTTCATGTTTTGAGCATGTCTGAACCTCTCTTCTCATTCTGTTTTTTGGGACATTTTCTTCTCTTTTTGCTAAAAATGAAAATTTGCAACGGTATATACAATGGAAATGAAACTGGAAATGGAGAATTAGAAGAAATAGTGTTTAAGCATCCTGCCATTGACAGGACCCCCAAACAGCTCTGTACCATCAAGTTCTTGCAAGAAAAACGCATTAGGACCCACAGTGGCTTGAATGATGAAGGGACCTTGCCACAAGCTGTCGAACTTGCCATGTTTGCCTTTATCCTCTCTTCTTGAATCCCACTTCAGGACCTTGTCCCCAACTTTGAAATTTGCTGCTTTGGTTCTTTTGTCAAACTGTCTCTTCATGTTTTCCTGCACTTTGACAGCTCTGTTATAAACCTGCTCCCTTGTTTGTTGAAGATGGATTGTTTCATTAATTCTCCTTATCATGCCGTCTTCTTCTGATTGGATTTCTTGAATAAGCTTTACCACTGGTATCCCAAGGCTAGTAGGAAAAACTGCTTCTGTCCCATAAACCAGCTGGAAAGGGGATATGCCAATAGATTTCTTTGTAGTGAGCCTGTCTGCCCACAAAGCATGTATCAACCTTTTATGCCAAGACCTTTTATTCTCTTCCAGCAGCTTCTTAATGATTGTAACCAGGCTTTTATTTGATGATTCAGCCAAGCCATTACCCTGGGGGTAATAGGCAGTGGAATGTCCAAGCGCAATTTCGTACCTATGACAAAAATCAATCATTCTTTTGGATCCGAAAGCAGCAGCATTGTCAGTGATTATTTTCCTTGGGCAGCCAAACCGAGAGAGGATGAAGTCTTCTAGGAACCTAATGATGACAGAGTCAGTGGCATTCCTAGTGGGTATGGCTTCGATCCACTTAGTGAAGTAATCAGTAGCAGTCAAGATCCATTTGTGTTGCCCAGAAGAAGAGGGGTGGATTTCTCCAATGAAGTCTAAGCCCCATTGCATGAAAGGACCTTCTATGGTGATAGGTTGCAGAGGGAGGGGGAGGAGCTTTCTTTTGCCTTAAAAAATTTGGCATTTGTGGCAGGTGAGGATCATCTTATGGACATCACTGAAGAGTGTGGGCCAATAGTAACCAGCCCTGAGTATCTTATTTTTAGTGGCCTTCCAACTCAGGTGGCCTCCACACTCCCCAGCATGGAATTCTTGTTTGATTTTTTCGGCTTCAGTTTCAGGCAAACATTTTAGCAAAAGACCGTTTGGATTTTTCCAATATAGACTCCCATTCATAATGCAGTAATTTCTAGCTTTGAGTTTTATGAATCTGGCCTTTGTTTTGGACAGTTCCGGAGGGGCATTGAGGTGTGTGAGCACGTAAAGGATATCAACATACCAAGGAGAGTTCTGAAACTTCTCCTCCACAGTTGGATGGGGAAATTCTTCCTGCTCATCCAGGGTATTCATCATGTTAATATCAAGGGCCTGTAGATTAGATTCAGCCATCAATTGGGCCAGGCCTTGACCTTTGATCAGCTTGGTGGGCTTGATTTCAATGTCATATTCTAAAATTGTAGCAATCCATTTGCCGCTTTTCCCATCTGGGTCTTGGGACAGGATATCTTTGACCACTATATTTGGCATGTAGGCAATGGTGTGAGAATGCAGAATGTACACCCTAAAATCTTTCAAGGCCTTAATCAGGGCATAGGCGTGCTTTTCCATGATGTTGTACTTTAAGGGTGCATCTCTCAGGGCTTTACTAAAGAAGGTAATAGGCTGTTCCTTACCTTCTGCATTTTTCTGCAGCAAAACTGCTGCTATGGTGTGTGGGGAGGCAAATGAAAAGATCAGAAAATCTTTTGAGAAGTTAGGGCTGATAAGGACAGGGGCCTGGGTGAGTGCAAGCTTTACCGACTCAAAATATTTCTTGGCTTCGACAGTCCACTTAATTCCAACATCTTTCTTCAGCATTTCAGTCATTTTCCTAAGATGCTCAGCAAGGTTGGGGATAAATCTTCTAAGAAAATTGATCTTCCCAATGAAGGACTGTAGCTCCTTGATGTTTCTTGGATGTGTAATTTGAAGTATTCCCTCAACTCGCTGGGGGTCTATCCTAATCCCTTTCTCGGATATAATGTGGCCAAGAAGCTTACCTTCTTGCAACCCAAAAACAGTCTTCTAAGGATTTAGGGACAGACCGTACCTTCTACATTTTTCAAAAACTTTCTTCAAGTGTTTTAAGTGTTCTTATTATGTTCTAGAAAAGACAGTTAAGTCATCCAAGTAGATAACTATAAAGTGTCCAATCTCTTCTGAGAAAGAAATATCCATTTCTCTCTGGAAGGTAGCTCCAGCATTCATCAATCCACAAGGCATTTTCACATACATGAAGGTGCCCCATGGAGTGGTAAAAGCTGTTTTGAGTTGATCTTCCGGGAGTACCAGAACCCGGTTGTATCCTGAAAAACCATCAAGCAGGGAGATTCTTTTAGAGCCCACCACCTTCTGTAAGATATGTTCCATTCTAGGCAAGGGGTAGTTATCTTTCAGGGAGGCTCTATTGAGGTTTCTAAAGTCTATGCACAGTCTAATCTCCCATGTTTTCTTCCTTACAGCCACTAAGTTCGACACCCAATCAGAAAACCTTACAGGGACTATAATGCCTGCATCATACATCTTCTTAATTTCCTTTTCTACTGCAGGCAATTGTTTTGGATTAATTCTACGGATTTTTTGCCTGAAAGGTTTCTGATTTTCCTTCAGTGGTATCTTATGTTGTATAATGTTGGTGTCATAGGCCTTTAAGTCTTCATAGCTCCATGCAAACACATCAATGAATTTCTTAAACAAGTCAATGTATCTTTTCTTCATGTCTGCAGGTATAGACTTAGCCAGTTTTATCATTTTGGGTTTGTCTTCAGTACCTATGTTGCATTCTTCTACATCTGATTCTGCATGTTCTATTGTGGGCTTCTTTGCAACATCATCAAAATCAAAGAGATCCTCTAAGGGTGCTAAGCCTCTTGGTATGTTCTTGTCTTTGGCTTGTAGCACCTCCATTTCTTCTCTATCTGCGTTTTCACGTTTTATGGCTGAATCCCCAGTTTCTTCAGAAAAAGAGTTTATTTCTATACTACAAGGTGTTTCTAGTTCATCTAGGGAATCCTCACTTGGGCAGCTGGCATTAGATTTTGAGTCTGAATCAGAAAATACAAACTCATTTCTGCCCATCAGGAAATCTTCAATTTGTTTGTCTCCTTCAAAGACCTGCCAGTATTTTTCATTGTCTGGCACTGCAGGCCTGAATTTAGTCTGAATGATGATTTGTTGGTCAACTGGGGCCTTAGGATAAGAGCTAGCTAGGCAGGCTAGTCCATTTGCAATAGCGTTTTGACCCCTAGGAATGAATACTAAATCATATTCAATGAACGTTTTCAGCAAATCTAGAGTATCGTTCCTATATGCCCTAAGCCTGGGGTGTTTTGCCGAATACTCACCATTCATCTGTTTGATTACTAACTCAGAGTCTCCTCTCACGAATATCCTACGGGCTCCTAATTTTTTCAACAGATTTAAACCCAATATTGGAGCCTCATATTCTGCAATGTTGTTCGTGCATTTGAAATGCAGGTTGACAGCGTGGTTCTCCATGTGGTCATTTTTGGTGTTACGCAGCCACACTCCCGCTCCAGCGCTTTGTCTAGTACAGGACCCATCAAAGTTCATTTCCCACAGGGGTTCTTTGTTTACTTCCACTTCACCTTCTCCCTTACCGCTGGGTTCGCCATTAGGTTGATTCGGGAGGTCTGTACTAGATTGTAAGCTGTTCTGTTGTTCATAGAGGCCATGGATGTCAGGGAGGTGGTTGGCCAGTTGTTCTTGTTCTGTTTCTGTTTCACTTGGAGTGAGAGGTCCGCCACAGATTCTACAGGCTTCATTGCTGACTTCCTCTTTGTTTTCAGTGCGTTTCCCATGGTTTTCCTGATCATATTCTTCTAGAGTGGCCATTATGTGGAGGTCCATAGGCTCGGTGTTCTCATTCGTATGCCTACTCTGGGACTCTGGCTCTTCTAAGGATTCATCATTACAAAAAATGAAGGATTCAAGATCGGTATGCACAAAGTATAATGGTGAATTTTCAGGTTTCTCGGGGCTACTGACTAGGAATTTCATTTGGGACTCTCTATACAGTCTTCTTGATTGGCCAAATATAGGGATAGTGGCATATGAACCATCCATCTACATGGTGCCTTGCAGCTTGGCTCCCCATGATCTAGATAATAACATGCCATACTTGGGTGGCACGTCTGCCACCACTACATCCATGACCATACATTTCGCAGGAATCTGAGTCAAACTCACACATAAATCTTTGATAAGGCCTAGGCATTTTACTCTACTAGAGTCAAAAGAGTATAAGTCTTTGTAAAGTCTGGTAATTTCTAGGCCTAGCTTCTCCATGACTACTTTAGGCATTAGATTGTGTGATGCACCGGAGTCATGCATGGCATTATGGAGGATCTTGTCATGAATGTTAAGACTGATATAAAAAGGTGGAACTACCCCTTCCTGAAATTTCCCCTCAATCTTGGGACCGAATAAGAGGGCAGGCTGATCATCGCTCAAATTTACAGTGTCATTATTTATACTCAGATTTAATACCTTCAAAATCTGGCCCTTATATACATCCTGAGAGGCCCGCTCAGATAATGGTACAGAGATTTTGATTTTTTCAATCTCACTTTCTAAACTGAAAGTGGATTGACTCTTGGAAGTATTCAACTCTGTTTTATTTGCAGCCACCTTAGTAGCTGGATCGGTTTGTGTCTTCTCATTATGTACATGTGTAGACACAGTTTTATCAGGAGCACTAACTGAGGTGCTAGTGCTACTGGTTGGTTGACTTTGTTTTTCATTGTTTTGGTTGTCCTTTTCTTTTTTACTCTCAGAACTCTTGGCCGTTGAGTTGTTGTTCACAGCAGCTACTTTAGAAGATTTTTCAGGCCTCTTTTTGATGGTTACCTCAGGAGTTTTAGGTTTGGAAGTGTCTTGGTTCTTTTTACTCCTGAGCTCATATTGTTCTCTGACTTGTAACATGGCATTTTCGAATCCCAACCTATAATCCTCAGATTCAAACCATTCCTCCTGCCCATAAGAGGTTGAGGGTTGGTCCTCTTCTGAATCACAGTTTAGGATCGAATCTTCTGTTTCGAACATGTTTATCACATTCCCTTCAGACTCTTCTATGATTCCCTCATCCTCATCAAGGAAGTTTTGGAAAGGGGGAATGACTTGCTGATCTGACTCTTTCTGTCTGTTGGGGGTGTTGTTGTTTCTTCTAAAGTTTTGGTTTTGGTTTTGATTTGGTTCCTGTTCTGAGTGATAGCCATCTTTTAGACCACTTGGCATAACTTATCCAGATTCTTAGAAAATCTGTCGATATTAGGATCTGAAGTGGAGGCTATAGTGTCATCCTTGTATGTTACTCTCTTCTCAGCTCTCAGTTTGGCCCTTTTTTCAATCAAATTTGCCTCTATGTTTACTGCCCCTTTCTGCATATCCTCCAACGTGGTATATTCTTTATCTCTAAGCTCATAGGCCATGTCAACATCAAATCCATCAGGATATTTGGCCAGGGCCATACCTTGCGGAGGTTTCATGTGTGGAGGAAGGGCGTTGTAAATACTATTGAATCTAGTGGTGTAATCATGAACGCTTTCCCCCAAGTTCCTCTTAAGGGACATGTATTCTGCTAGGAGCTGGCGAGGGTTTGCTCTAGTTCCCATTTGTTGATGAAAGTCTGGTATAAAGCAGGGAGATCTTGGATACTACCAGCAGGTAGGTTCTTAAACCACTTTTTAACCTCTCCCCCCAGGCTCTGCGCAAAAATTCTCATTTTGATTGTTTCATCATCAATTTCCATATAGTCAAAAGAGTCCTCCATTTTATCTACATGTTGTTGCGCTGTTGTAGGCTCTTTAGCAGGGAAGTGTGGGATTTTTAACTGATAATCATTTGGTAAGGGCAGTAGAGGCTGAGGCAAAACTAGAGGTGCATACCAGGCTGCCATGATGATGTTCTGCTGAGGTATAGGGTTGGCTTGAGCAGTTGGTAGTTGGATGACAGGGATGGTAGGGCCAGCAGAAGTCTGTTGAGCAGATCTAGGGTGAGAAAGCCCCAAGTTTTGGAGAAAGTGGAGATCAAGTGGTGTGGAAGGAGGGGTTTCGCTGTCCCTAGTGTCTGGCTGGTCAGAAACACTGAATGACCTAGTTCTAGGTAATCTGTTTTGGAGGCCTAGGTCGAAGAAAGGGTCTAATAGAGCTGCAATATCTTCTGGTGCAAAATTGGCTCTATGAATGTTGCCAGAAATAGTTGATCTCCTACTCACAGGTGTTTCTTTAAGGATTCTCTCAGGATTATCAACTGTTTCAGGTGGGTTTGGATCAGGGAAAGCTCTTGTATGAATGGTTCTGTAAGCCAGAGTGCTGTTTATAAGCCAAGCATCTTAGCCCTACTTGTTATTTCTATTGTGGTTAATATTGTCTTGGGAACTGGTCTCCCAGTGGAGTCTGATGTGAAACCGAAATAATCAGCAGGCCTACTGATCACCAGTGGAGTCTTTAACGTTTAGGAACAATGGAGTCGCCAGGTGGAAGGCTTAGGATGATTCTAGGGTACACTGTCCACCACAGTGCTCAGGCACTATCGCCTTTCAGGAATCTCCTCTAAAGCAACAAGCTCCAACCAGATATTGACTGGGAGGGAATTTACCAGATATGTCACCCCCGAATAGAGGATGAGATCTGGAGGCTACCTGGCCCTATCCAGGCTCTTTCTAAGAATATGGTGGATATTCAATAATGGGGGCTGATTCAAGAAAGGTGTGACTTACTGTCAACCTAGCCAGAGCTCTAAGCTTCTAAGGATGTTTGAAATGAAAGCACTCAGAATTCCCCAGCGGAGTCGCCATTATGTTGGGGTTCCCATGTTTTGGCCAGGTTGACAGAGACCAAAATATGAGACAACATAGAACCACTTTCAGACCTTAGGATCTAGCCCTCCTAGGTCCAGAGAGGGATCTCTCTATGATTATCAAAGGATATATGTCTGTAAGGTTCTCAATTATGATTTTAGACTAGTTATAGGCTCAAGGTCATTTGTTTGATTGTTTGAGTTTGGTTGTTGAGAATCAGGAAGGAAGGTTTCATCATAAGACAAGGATGGGTAAAGAAGGAAGCTAGACAAAGATAGATAACTCAGGGAACATCAAGGCCATTGGGCAATGGAGTCAAGAAAGGATTTACTTATGTTCAATGTGTAAGCTTCAATTGGGCTAGTCATCTAGAGCATTTGGATCTCAAAGGCTGATTGGTGGGATGGAACACTAAGGGATGAGAATGAAGGATGGAAAACCATCTGATTTCGTCTATAGATCAGGCCAGAGGTCATTTAACTCCAGGCCTGCTTGGACAAAACCATAGGCAACACAAGGGGTCTTGAAAAGGTTTGTATTGGAAGGGCAGGTTATGAAGAGGCAGCGACAGGCTTTACACCTCCCAATGTTCCTAACCTCTTCAATTAAATCTTAACAAAGACATCCGAACACTGATTCTATTAACTTGCACATCAGAGAGCAGGCAATAATCATCCACTACACTGGTTTAGTTAATTAAAAACAATATTCAGACACACAATGAGCTGAAAACATTAAAGACTGAGAGAGCTGGGATATAAGGTACCTAACAAGGGTAAATATTATATCATGCATTCAGATGTCAGTCAGAAGAACATGAAGTGAAATGGAAATAAACACAGAGATAAGAAGAACATCACCAACTGCTGTAGATTAGGATCCAATGAAAACTACTTATCATGTTAAACACAACACCAATCAGGTACATCACCGCCCAAAGCTTTTACATTCAGCCTGAATACATCCTATTTCTCAGCCTATCATACCACTACCACACAGGAAACTTGGCTCGGGACAAAAAGGCTTGCAATTCACTGATAATGCAGCAACAACCATTACAATGATATCCCTCTGTGCTTTATAGCAGAAGAGACACAGAGGACCGGCTGAGGAGGTAGGTGAGTTTTAAATGTTACAATTAAACACCACAATGAATGCAGGGCCAAGGCCCATTCTGCTTGATACACTGTATATTTAATCATTGTCACCTCTCTCGTGAAAGAAAGATCTGCTCCGGATACGATTTGACCTTTGGGCTGTAGTACTTAAGGTGATTTGAGCAAAATGAAATAACTTGCCGGGAGGTCTGCCTCATGGATGTTAGATTTCTCTGAACTATAGCTGGGACGGAGAACTCCTTCAGGGACACGACGCATAATAAATACTGTATGGAAGACCTGTCCTTTATGGAAAGACATTCTGCTGATAAGAAACCTTGATATTACCTCTTATTGATGTTCAGGATCTCTAGAATCAATCCTCGGGGTCTTTTAAAATGATGCTTTGCCTCTTTAAACCTCTATTTCAGGGCTTAAGATCTTTGTTGACGCGCACTAATCCCTCTGCCCTGTACTGAAAATCCTTGCTGCTTCATTGACTTCCTCTGTCGGGTTAGCTTGAGCTTTTAATGGCGCCGGCAAGATTTTCGGCGTTTGATCTCCGCTTTCCTTTAATGTAAGTCCTGACAGCCCCATTCCTTGACCTTCCTGATGGTACTGACTCATTGGATTTGATCCTAACTGCGCCGCTTGCCATTGAGGCAGTACATTGAACAGCGGCGGTCCTCTTCCTCTAGAAACTCTGCAACACAGCACACTTTGTGACGAAACAGTGGACGGAGCAATGGACGCAGGGTGAATGAAATGGTGGCGCGACGGTGGCGGAAACAACGGTATGATGCAAATGAACGATGAAAATGCAGTGGAGTGGTGGAATGCGCGGATAATAGGGTTCGGTGTGAATATGCAGCGCAGACCGTTAGATCCTGGCCTGGAGACGAAGATCAACGGTGGAGATTGACCCATGGTAACAATATACGAAACTGACAAAATAATCAAAATGCAAGAAATGCGATGGTGATGAATGAAATAGTGGGACCCAGCAGAGGCGGAGGGCGATTAGATCCTGACCGTTAGAACAGGGAAGGATGAACGGCCCAGATGTAATCAGGGGGGAGGCGGAAGAAGCTACGATTAATGCTGGACCGTTGATCTGCAGAGAAACAGACGGTCCAGGTTGAATCGGAGGACAGAGAGAGGACTCGCGATCAGCGGAAAAGGGAAGAGTGATGGTCGTTGGATCATGTAACAGATGGACGGCCAGGATTTAATCGGGGAGGCAGAGGGAAGGTTTGCGATCAGCGATCGGAAGGGGAAGCGATTGAGCGATGACCGTTGGATCGGTTGGGAAACGGACGGCTAGGATCTAATCGGGGGACGGAGAGAGGGTCTTGCGATTGCGATCAGGCATGGGCTTGCGATTGAGTGCAGACCGTCCGATCAACCGACAGATCAACGGTTGGGACAACAATCGGAGGGGCAGGTGCGATGGAGCGATGACCGTCGGATCTGTGAGAGAATGGGCGGTCCGGATTAAATCGGAGCATCGCAATCGGGAGGTACACATTGAGCATTGCGATTGCGATTGGGCGGAGGCGTGTGATTAAGCACTGGCCGTTGATCTCGGGTCCAGATCGATGGTGGGGAGGACCATCGGAGGGGCAGTGCGATCAGCGCGGGACCGTTGGATCATGAAAAATATGGATGGCCGTGATCAAATCGGAAGGTTTCAATCCGGGGGCGGACTTAACATGTTCCGATTGCGATGGGAGGGGGGCCTGCGATTAGCGCTCAGTCGTTCGATCGAAGCAGATCAACGGTGTGGAATAGATCGTGGGACTTAACGTAATAAAACAATCGCATCGGGTTTTTTCAGTTGTTACAAAGGATTTTCGCATCCGCCCGGCTTCCGATTGCGATTGGCCCCGGGACTTAAGCGCTTGGTCTTGGGTGATGGGCATATGTGGGGAAGTGGTTGAAGGGGCTTAATGGGAAAGGGGCTAGGGCCTGAATTAAGGTCGGAATATGGGTTTTTTGCCCATTTTAATGGGTTTTAAGGGATTTAAAGGGAAACGATAAGGGGAAAAAGGGGAAAAAGGCTAAACAAAGGGTAAGAGGGGGAATTTAAAGGGGATTAAACGGGGATTTGAGGGGTAAAAAGGGGAAATAGAAGGGGAGCCAAGGGGGAAATAAAAGAGGCTAAATGAGGGTAACAGAAAGGGGATTTGGACAAAAGGAAAAAGGGGAGAAATGATGTATGTTGCAGGGATAAAGGAAGGAATGACAGGCCCTTTTCAGCAGTTTACTAGTAGGAGGGGATTTTTATTAGGCACAACAATTGAGAGACTTCAAGGAGGATGGATTTTCAGGGGAAAGGCATTCCTTGAAGGCTCAAAACAATCTAGCCCCCAGCTGACTTGTCAAAAATTTCATAGGGGGGCTAACAAGGTCATGTCACAACAACTACCCCGAGCTTTCGGTCATAAAATTTTCCTTTGCAAGCAGACTTCTGGATGCGTCCTCGACCTCTGTGGTGAAGGCGGAGATTGATGGAGGATTCCTGTTGTTGCAACTTGCAAAAACATACAAACGTATTAAAGAAAAACGGGACACAGGGGTGGCGAATGCTATGGTGGCCATGGCAATGATGACACCGACTGAGCAAAATGGTGGGATGATGCGGAGTGGCGAAGGAGGATGCAGATGGACACGATAAATGGTCGTGGAGAAAACCCATAACTTAAACACTGAAATATGACACCTAAACGGAGAACATGAATGATGGAGGGCAATGACAGTGCCACGTGGGCGTACGAAAGGTCAAGTGTAGGGGGTTACGTGGAGACAGGCTTGGTTGGTCAAAGGGGTGCGTCAATCATTCTAGACCACGCGATCAAAAATGAAATCGACGGTTGAAAGGCATTGTACAGTGGCGGAATGGTGGACCCGGGCATTATATAACTTGTGCTAAATCTCGTGCAACTTTGGAGGACAACCACCATTAGATGAGGGCTGACAGATCCGACGGCGTTGATGAATTCCACTACCCGTCTTTGTTCTGACCTTTAATGCGCGAAATGGGCGGTTTTAGTCATCGTACACTTGGAAACTTGTCATGCGATCTATGGAATTGCTGGCTCCATGGGAAATACCACTCACCAGGCAATGGTGGTGCAAAATAAACAACCAGTTTTTGCAATGCGCGCGGGTGCGGGGACTACCACGGAAAACCAACTCCGCTCCGTCGATTGGATTTGATCGGACGGCTCCAGACGCGCTCGAAAACTTTAATGATAGGCTCCTTTCCATCTGGCGCTTGGTCTAGCACCTGAGTCGTATGGGAACAAAACAAAGGGGCTAGAACTGTAGGGGCTAGGCCTGATAAATCTTATACTGTGATTTTTAGCCTTTTTACAGTGTATTTTTTGGGCGGAAAGGGTAACGACAAGCAGAATATGGAGGTTTTTGGCCACGGTAGCAGGTTTGAAAGGTTTATATGGGGCGGTAGGCCAAAAATTTGAATGGAGGGGTTGACATGCACAACATTGTACATCACATTTGAGGTTGGGGTTTGAAGACTTGATGAAGGATGGTAGATATCTTGGAGTGAGAAACCCTTTCTCCTTTCAAGATGACACTTTCTCAATGAGCCCCTCTCAGCTCAAAGAGGAACTTCTACTTTCAGATCCAAGACCTCATTGGTTTTGGAAGACTATTGTTGAGAGGGAGGTCTCATGGAGAGATCTCATTAGAGTTGCACTTCAACACACCATGGAGTGAAAATATTTTCTTCCTTTCTCACAAGAGCAGATAGAATATGGAGGACATCTTAGGATGTATAACATCTCTCATGCTTGTGTTGGACATTCCTTGGGCCACACACATCATGATGGGAAGTTTTTTCCTTCCACCTATTTGGGTCTTGATAGGTTCTCATTGATCCTTGAGAAGCTTGCATTTCAAAACCCCATGAAGTGCAAAGACAGGAATCTGATTTGGGAGGATGAAACAAACTAGGACACTCATTTGAGAATTCGTGAAACCATCCTTAAGCTGGAGTATGAGACAACCATTGCATCTTTAGAGGGATTAAAAACGTTGTCAAACTATGATGGAGAGGAGATGCTACCTTCATCACATTTGGATCCTTATGGATTCAACATAGTCATGGGTGAGAGATCTTCTCTAGGAGGTCTCCAAGGAGCTGCATTTCAATCTTCCATGAAATGCAAGGAAAGAGATTTGGTTTGGAAGGATGCTAGCCCTCATGGGAGGAGTACCAAAATGAAGAGAAGAAGAAAGCATCCACAAGTGATTGAGTGGATGTGGTTGATGAGCAAGGAGCTGGGAGGCCACTTGCAGATATATGATACCAGGTAGTAGGAGGCTTGGCTACGCTGGTTACTCTTGAAAGAGTTTGGCCATCACTTGGCAAACACTCTTCCTAAGAGTAGGAGGATGGAAAAGAGATGGTAGGATACTTGCATCATTGAGAAACATAGAGTATGGATGCATGGTGTTGATGTGATACTAATATCATTCATTGTGTATTCATCACATGAGTTGTATGGTGGAAGTATAGGGAGGCAACAAAAGATTTTGTTGCTTGGGATGTTCTTGAGAGAACAAGGGCAGATTAGCTCTCACACTTTGCATGATGTTGCAGGAGGAGGAGATTGCATTATCTCCTTGATATTTGATGATGACTTGGAAGCACTTCCAACTTGGGAAGTATTCCATATTTGTTGCAGCATTATTAGGGGAGTCTTTGACAAGGAGCATGTTAAAGAATAGAGCTTTGTATTGACAGGAGCTCATTTGCATGAGCTCACAACACTGTCACTTTGGAGCAGAAACTTATGGATGAGGTGTCCGTAGGATCAATTCAAATTATATGCACTTGGTGAAAAAGGGAGAGATAATGATGATATAGTAGTGGATAGAGGCATCTATCATTTTGAAATATTCTTCTTGACTTGGATTTCCAAGCATGAGGAGGATTATCTTCTTGCAACACATGGTTCATTTTTCTTCATAGCATGCCAAAACACTATGGAGGACTCAGTCATGGATCCATGTACCATATTACTTCTAGAATATGGTAAGAATTTTGTTTATACATTCATTTATTTTCATACTCTTACCATTACTATGCAATGCATTGCTTCACAAGAGGGCAAGCTTGTCACATTGCTCCATGTTCATAATTGGGCCGGGAGGCAGCCATATTTTATATAGCCTTGGGTAAGTGTTTTCTTTCATTTATGATCAGTTGATATACTCAGCCATTTGATATTCATCAGTAGCTATCATGACATACATAACTATCCATGTAACACAGAACAACTTGCCATGTGATTTTCTGAAGCATCAATTTGGAAAACTGCACTGTCACTATTGGGAAAACTGTTGGTACATTCTTGAAAAACATGAAACCTTCAATATTTTCCTCATTTTATTTCTGATCATGACTTCATTTTCTGATATGGATCAGATTTTTATGAGAAGCATGATTATGATAAAGACACATGAGTTGGATGTGTCCTTGAGGGGAGAAAATTCCCACATTTTCTGCACTAGATGTTCTAATGGGAGCATGGGAGTAGATATGGCCACCACTTCTACATATGTGTTCTATTTTGAGGTGGACCATGGAATTGATAGTCATCCATTATATAGCCATGGGCAAGTTTTTGGTCTTGTATTGATGTTGTATTCATCCATCTACTATTCCTTAGTAGATGTGATGGATTTTGTATGTCACTTGCCATGTTCCTTTATGGGATTGCAGTGGATGAAACTGCGTTGTATCCTTGTGAGACACTGTTTGTATCATGTATCATCATGTATAACTTGCATCAAAATTCTCATTAGGATGTTCTATGATGATCATGTCCTCTTCATCATGGATGAAATATTTTGGGCCAACTTATTCTTCATTATTGGAGGAGAACTATTTGGAGGATTGTTCTTCACTTTTCCATTTGAGGGCAATAATTTTGCAGCCCAGGATCAGCACACACTCTACACTTATCATAAGTGGAGAGGAGTACAGCTTCAGGTAAGCTATGGTGCTTACCATGTTCATATTTTCAGCCCACCTTCATTTCTGGAGCTTGAGGTGGAAGCAGATTTTCAGGAGTTGCTTTGTTGGGAGGTGGCTCATTTTGTTTGGATGATTGCTTGGGGATGGAGGATCCACATGGGGAAGATGTTCCTTATCACATTTCAGACTCCATGCCTTGAGTGGAGACTTTCTAGTTCTATCCTTGCATTTGCTTGAGGACAAGCAACATTTGGGAGGGGAGGACTGTAATATTCCAAATTTTTCCTTCAATAAATTGGAATATTAATTTTGTCTATTCTCACTTAGGAGATGAATAATTCGGTGAGAAGACCCATTCACAATAAAAAAAATGGATAAAATCACTCTATTATGAAATGGGATCAGCCTTGGAACCAGATTTCACACCCTCATGTGTGAAAGGAGACATTTGCAAAGAGTTTTGACCAAGTCAACCAACGCAGGGTATGAGGTGGAAAGAACTAGATGGGATAGCGCAGAGATAGAGGAGGGAATATTCCTTTACGGAGAAACCCTAATGGAGTGGGACCCATGGAGAGGGTGCTCTCATGATTTTAAAAGGACAAGGAAACCATTGTTGCTCATGCTTATGATTATTCATTTCATTGTATATTCATACAATTGCGCATTTTCTGTTGTTTAGCAAGAATTGTCAGGGAATTCCTATTTAGGATTCCTCCTCCTTTCTTGAGAAGCCTCTTGAAGGATTTGTACTGATTTTTCTCACATCTAGGCTTGTGGCCAAGCATCCTCCTCCAGGATAGCATTATTGCTGTAGCAACATAATTCTGTGTTGCAGGGTGTTGCAGTGAGAAGTTACAACACCTCTTCCATTGCTTATTTTTTAGAGGGAGACTCTTTCTTTCCTTTGGAGGATTATTTGGGAAGCTTTGGAGCTTATTTGCAGATCTTGGCACTTGGCCAACTCAGTTTATTCCACCTATAGCGTAGTTACCCTCTTAGATTGCGTTATTTTCATACAGCACTTCTAGTGAGGGCTTGCAGTGTTGTTTGGAGGGTGAGATATCAAGTGTAAGGATCAGCCTCCCACTTTGGAGATCCATTGGAGAAGGTATACTTCAGATTTCTCATCATCTTCAGCCTTCTCTATTGATTTCTAGATTTGAGTTGCAGTAGCTACCCAGCAACTCCGACATTTTTTCCATTTTGTATATTTCAGCCAATCCTTTGGAGGATTGTTGTATTGTTGCTTCTAGGGGTTAGAGCTTTGATCCCCCAATTATTTGAGTCATATATTGTCATGTATTTTAGTTTCTATGTAATATGGAGTAGTACCTCTTATAAACTACGTCCTCATAGCCTGGGTTTATGCAGAAATAGTAGTGTTCTTATATTTTCATGTACATGTCTTATTGAGGCTTGCATTGTCTTTCTTGAGTAGATGTTTCCTCAAGAACTTGTACTTCCTTTGCTGCTATAACATTGTTTATTGGCTATCAACATCTTCTTGTCTCAAAACTCATAACATAATGTTGTCTTTCCATGGTATGTTCATGTATTGTAGCAGCCCCATTCCTTGGGCAGTTTCTGAAGGGAACTAGGTGTGGGAGGCTTGTCTCACCACCCTAGAAGAATTTATTTGGTCCCAAATCTTGGATTTTGGTCTTAGACACATTGGTCTAAGGGATCTAGGTCTTCGTATCAAATCCTGCTGCCTCCATTTCTGGAAAATGCATTTTCCAGCCATGGATTGCTAGCCATTCTGGAGTGGGAATATTACAAAGAAGATCCTACCATGATAATAGATGACTTCATCTTGGACTGAATAGCCCTCCTCTTGAAGCTGGTCATTAAGTATCATGCATGTAAAAATATCCTTGGAATAATCCACCAAAATCTGGTATTTCCAATAGGGATCTATCCTCCATAGTGACAACGTTGATGATCTATCACAAAGAACATGTGTCATATGGTTGTCCTTCTATTTGACATCACCCATGCCAAAATTACATACTGGGATGCTGTTATCCCCTCTCTGCTGCTCTTCTTGTAGTTGCTCATGCTGAAGTAAAGGTTGAATCTTTGGGAGGTTAGTCTTCCATGGGAAGCTATCATCCATCCAAAAAATTTTGAGTTTGGCCAAAGCATGCATGAATGGCCACCATATTATATCTTGTGTGGAATATTTATCTCCAAGTGAGAACATCTTCTGAGCCTCCAAAGTCAAGGAATAGTCTCCTTGCACCATGATGGTGTCATTCTCCAATCCTGCAGCATCTCCTCTCAGTGCAAGAAGATATGTGAGAGTGGGTAATAATGATAGTGGGAGAATATCACTCTCCTCCTTGAGTCTACCCAAGAATCTCTGTGTTGTGTCATAACCCTCCAATGTGCCCACTCATCCTGAGTCTATGAGTAGTGCAACATAATGTGAGACATCTCTCACCAACTCTGGATCAGGTGGTCTCCCAGGTGGTTTTCCATTAAACATTGATGCCTCATGGGTCAACCTCATATGCATAATAGATGGGACTACTATGTCCTGGCTTCCACTATGCAAATCCAACTCTATTTTATGTGTGGAAGTTTCCTGATAATTAGGCACCAATATCATTGATGCAAGAGTCCCTCTAATTAGATCAATTGCTCCATCCTCACTTCCTGGTGGTGGTGTATAATCTCCTGTTATTCCAGCGTCATGACCCCTTTCTGTTTCTTCTTCTTCTTCCTCCTCATCATCTGAGAAGACCTTTATATAGTGTGCCTTTCCAGCTGCACATCTATGTCCGGGTGCCCATGATTATTGGCATGTGAAGCAAAGATTCCTTCTCCTCAAATCTCTTCAGACATCATCACTAAGAGTTATTTTACTTTGGCTCTCTTTTGGAAAAGTAGCCTTCTCATATTTTCCCTTTGATTGAAAAGAGGGCTTTTCCTGAAATGTTGCCTTTTCTTTTGGAAAGGCATCTTGTAGATCTCTATTCCTTTCAAAGGCATCTTGAAGGGTATTGGTCTTGGTGGAATTAACCAACCCATGAAGAGGTTCTTCTAACCCATAAAAAAACATATAAACCCTTCTTGCTACAGATAAATCAGGAGCCATAACAGAAAGTTTAAAAACTCAGAAATATAAGTTTCTGGATTACTTGATTGTTTAAGCTTTGCTAGCCCCATGAATGGTGCCTTAGGATCTCTTCTATCAAAACTCTCCACCAACCTCCTTGTGAACTTTGAATATGCAGTCACATTGGCATGACCCAATGTAGACAAGCCATGGAACCACCAATCATGTGCTTCACCCTCAAGGTGCAGTGCTGCTATCTTAACGGCCTCCATCTCTGTTACTTTTTTCAGCTGGAAGTAGATGTCAAGCTTCTCTACCCATGATTTGGCAATGCATTTTTATGACCCATCAAAGTTGGGTAATAAAAATCTGCCCATAGTGCGGTGTAGATCATGATTTTGAATGAATCCTCCACCCCTATTGTGATGCCTGCATCTCATATTGTCCTTTATATGAAATAATTCTTGAAAAATTACGTGATCCTTTAATATCTGAGATTGAGACTCATACTCCATGAAATAGTCTTCAAGAGTTTCTTGTTCTTGAAACCCTTCATTTCCCACTGCTAAGAATGTAGGCATTGTAGAGCGTTGGGAAACTTGTTGCTACTTCACTGGTTGATCACTCCAGTGATGAGAAATGTTAGAGCCTTCACCATGCAGAAATCCTTTAGGGGATTCCTTGTATCTATCCATCCTCATCTCCTTCATTTCTCTAGCAATTTCTTTTATAGTTCTAAGAAGGATCTTAGGAAACTCCTTCTCTTCATCTTCTCCTGATAAAGGGGTTTTACCCTTGTCTTCTTTATCATTTGTATAGTCAAACTTCTAGTTCATTCTTTTAATATGCCTCTTCTCTCTATATGTGAGAGGATATCACTCTTCTGGTGACATATTGGCTTTTCAGGATGCACAGGTTGAGCCAAGATTATGTTTTGATACCACTGTAATATTCCCAAATGGGAAAAGCAAGAATATAGTGCAAAATACTGGAATAGCAGTGTATAACATCATATAAAATCAAGAGGAAAATATGGATACCTTCCATTCATCATAACAACAGAAAAATATGTATAATAAATGAGCCACAAAATGTACAACAAGATATAACAATCCTCTAATGAAGAAATCCCTCTATAAGAGGTGTTGCTACTATATCAAAATGCTGGACACGCTGCTACAACACAGTTTTAAAAGCACTGCTAAAACAATTGAGTACAAAAAATATAAAGGGTTGATATATGCCACAATAGATATAAAAATTAAGATATGGGCTCTATACAACCTCCAAAAAAGAACCCAAAAGGGTCTTTGGGAAAAACACCCAATAATACAATATGAGTTGTAGCCCTATGGCTAAAAGTACGTTGCAACAAATGACTGTAGAGAAAATGGCTGAAGCTGATATGAAAATGAATGTGCTCTCCTCGAATGAATCCTCTGGATGAAAGGCTGGACCCTTCAATGAAGAAATCACCTCCCAAATCACCTACTGCAAATACTCCTGCAACTCCTCAATAAAATAATGCAGATCCAAACTAATACTACGTTGTAGGGGATAAATATACTATGGCCTAATGCAAAATGTGTCAATAAATCTCTAAGGACTTATTTACTAGCCTCCAAAGACAAAGGAACCTCCCTCCAATGAGATCTAGCTCAGAAATATCCCAAATCAAACCTCCACAAATTTTTCCCTACAACACAACACAAAATCCTCAACAGGAACTGTGTTGTACATTAAGATTGAAGTCTTGGCCAAATTCCTAATAGTGGAATGTAGTGCAGACTTTTCCTAGAGGCTTCTCAAGGAAAGAGGTGGGATTCATGATCAGGAACACCCTGTGCTAAACATCACTACAATATTAGCTAAACATCCAAAGAAATCTATATGTCTAAACAGGCCATATATCAAAACATAAACATATCATAAGCTGAATAATATGGCTGCCATCCTCTTCCTTATATAAGAAATGAGCTTCCTGACCCTAAGCCAAATTCATTTATGGCACTACTTCCATGCAAAGAGTCTCCATATAAAACTACACTATCCCTCCTTGAATTCCACTACTCCATGAAAACGCTGTTGATTTGGTCAAATTTGACTCAGTCAAGGTGTTCTAGCCCCTTTTCACACCTAAGGGTGCTCAATTAAGCTGCCAAGATGTCCTCATTTCACATTGGCATTTATTTTATTCATATTAAGGAGATTTATGGATCTCCATTATCCTCTTATTCGTTAAACAATAAAGAAAAACAAAATTTAATATTCCAACTAGCTCATGGCTAATTGGGAATATTACAAACTCCTTAGCTTTGAAATCATAATATCTCTCAAATAAGTACTTCTTGAAAATTCTCTCAAACTCATCACAAACCAAATCTTCTTCTTGAATTTTCTTAATATTCTTCACATATTCCCACCAAATATATGCTTTCCCTTTGAGACTGAAAGTGGTTATATTGGTTTTCATGTTCTTTGAATAGCTATGCAATATGAAGAATTTATTCATCCCAAGAAACCATGCCTCTTCATATTCTGACTTCTTAATCTCTCCATTGAATGTAGGAGGCATAAATTTCTTGAACTCCTATGAAAAGTACTCACTCCTCCTATAAGGATGATGACGGCGATGATGATGATAATGTCTCTTGGATGAGGAACTAGAAATATTCTTGTACATACCAGTCCTCCTGTCAGGTGTATCTAGTGATCTACCACCTCTTATTGTGCCCCCTCTATCCAAAATGTATCCAGACCGAGACCTACTACCATAGGCTCCATTAGTTTTTTCTTCTTGTTCTTGACTGATCCTCAACTATCCATGTCTCTGCAATTCCAAAAAGCTCTAAAAAAACATTGCATTGAATTCTACCTACTATTCCTAAGCCCTTGCGAGTATTTCTTGAGCCTCAAATAACTTGTCATTGTATGCTTTGCAATTTCTCATCTCTGCCCTCAAACTCCTCAATGTATCTGCTATACCGAGAGAATATTGATCTACTTATTTCCCAAATGATCTATAGGGAGAGTCACAGGAACTCTAATCTATTATTTTTCTCATCATCTTTGATTCTCTTCTTTCTGCAATTATGCCATGTCAAATAAAAAAAATAGATACCAAAATTGAAACCATACCTTAGTGACATTTAGGGGAGGCTTATATAATTTTCAAAAGAAATACACATTAAACAGATACATATATTGTAATATTCCTAAATTAGCTGCAACTAATAGGAATATTGATTTTTCCTTGTTTATTTTGCATTTCATGTATTGATGAATAAATTGTAAAGGAGGAAATGTAAAACTCCTGAAAATCAAGAATAAATCAATGCGTATGTGAACAGAGACATATCTGGGCTATGTAAATAAACTCTTGCAGGTGTGAAAGGGTCTAAATCACAAAAGTGGATCTTATTTGACCAAGTCAACAACGCAATCTAGATGCATTGAACCTCCTTGAAGGACAACGCAGTTCTAGAAGGAGCTTCTAAATGTAAAAGGAGCTAAACCAATGAAGTGGTTTAGGGTTTTTCCAAGACTCCAATATTATAAAAGGAGGAGGAGAGCAACAAGGAAAGGGTTGTTGAAGATTATCATTTCACAAGGAATTGTTTGCTAGACATCCCTTGTTGGGCATTCCTATTCAGGAATCCCACCTCCTTCCTTGCACAGCTCTTGGAGGAGAATTGTGCTAAAATTTTCCACTATCAGGCTTGGGCCAAGCTTCACCTTACATTACAGCGCTGCTCATGTTGAGGGTTGAGTTATCTTGTGAGTTGCAGCAAGTGGAAGACTAGATCTGCTTAGATCTAGATGATATCAGTGGCTCTTCTCAGTGAGTGTGTCTTTTAACCTCCTGGAAGAGTTCATTTGCTGATTATACTTCAGATCTACATCTTTGCACTAGGCCAAATCATCTTCAGAAGCTACAACACTGTCTCTCTCCCTAAGACAACGTTATTTGCATATCTACATCTGCAGGGTGTTTTGCCAGTGTTTTGGAGGAGAGATGTTTGATGTTGGGGTTTTTTCCTCTCACTGTGGTGATCCATGGATTGGCCATAAAATCCATGTTTGTTTCAGATATGATCTGCTATGTACTTGTATTAGTCAGAAATTCTGAATCATTCTGCAGATACGAAGTTTTAGATCTCAGATATACTTCTGGGGCTTCATGTTTTGAGCAAAACCCCAAGGGGAATGTATAGATCAGCTCTTCTTGTACATGGATCTGTATTGGATCTATATTTTTATGTACATATCTGATCTAGATCTGAAGAATCAATAAATTTCTGCTTCAGCCCTAAAAATAACGCTGTCATGGTTATGCAGTCTTTTAACATGGTTGTAGCACCTCTTTCTTGAGGATTTCTTCTGTATTCTTTCATTATTATTTTGTAAAGTGTATTAGTTATGCCCCTTATATTATTTTTTAATATTAAAACCTTATTTCAGTTATACCCTTCAGAAAATCTCGCTCACATGCTTCAATAAATTTCTCCATACTTCTAGTCTTGGGAAATCAGGGTTTTCTAGCCTAGTTAGGAAAGGAGGAAGTTTTTAACATAGAAAAACTTATTTTTGTTTTCTGAAATTCGACATTGGAGTCCCTCATAACCCTAGATATCATATCCAACCACTTTCCCATCTTATTTTTACGTATATCTCTGAATACACTCGTTTTAGGGCATAAATCCTCACTTTTCCCCACCTTTTGCCTTATAAAACAATGTATAAAGTTTCTGCTGCATATTTTATTGAATTTTAAGTTATTTTGTATATGTATATGACATATTTATGTAGCTCCACATTGGTAATAACTCAGATTATTCCCAATAGTGTAGCTGTTCCAGATTAGGAACATTACAGTGGTATCAAAGTAAGATCTTTGGCTCAGCCTGTGGCTTCAAGCCAAAGTGATTTCCAGAAAGGAGAAAGGTCATAATGCTGAATAATATAAGTTTATTCTCATCAGCTTTCATATCTAAGAAGAACCTCTCCAAGGAGGTTGAACAAGAAGAAGAAAGAAGAAGCAGTGAAAATCATAGAAAGTTTCAAGAGCAGAAAGATCTTCTAATCAGATCTAAAAGATCTATACATGAGAAAAATTCTGAATCCTCATCTCATGGATATGTGCACTCAGCCATATCACCAAATCTTTAGCGTTCTGTCTGTGATTTCTTCATGAAGAGGAATAAAGGAGGTGTGCCTAAGAAAGAGACTCTTAGAGAGTATTTGGAGGAGTATGAAGCTCAGTCCAAGGAGTTCAAAGATAACTTGAAATTCCAAGGATTATGCAAGATCAAGGAGGGAAAATTCACAAAGGAGGAGCAGCATGGTAAGGGTAGATTCTATCTATCTATCTTTGATGGATCACCTAAATGTCCAGTCAGGGTTTGGGTGGAGGAGATGGATAACTTTGTGCAACAACATCAAGTTTTAGAGATTGAAGCCATCAAAGCAGCAACGATGCATTTTGAAGATAAAGCATATGCTTGGTGGTTGTTTGAGTCTTTTTCCTTGAATAATGCCAATACACCTACTTATGCAAGGTTTATGGAAAGATTGATAGAAAGGTTTGATGAAGCCCCTTGTGTATCATCTTCTGTTAATATTTTCAAACCACCTCAAATGAATATTTTTCATGAGTTGGAAGGGTCTATGAATCCAACTCCCTTTCTAAAGACCATGGGAGAAGGTGTGAGTTTTTTTTATGCCTTTCCTAAGGCAACATCTCCTTTGAATGAAGGGAACTCTTCTCAAGAAGGAGGCATGGAGATTCCTCCTTCAATAGATGAACAAGATCTAAGGTCTCTTGTTGATGATGAGGCAATTTCAGTTATTGGAGAGGAGAAGGAGAAGGCAGGAGATAACGCAGTCATGAAAATGACACCTCAAGCACCTCATGAAGATGAAGTTGGAGCACTTGCTCCAAGAAGAGAAACTCTTGCACTCTTGCAAGGAGTTCCAAAAGATCTCACACATGGAGATCTTGATACAACACAAGAGCAACATGCATCATGATTGTCAAATGATGAAGTCTTGAAGGTAGAATGAGGAAGAGATGAGGAAGATCATCTCAAGAAGAAGAGCATATACCCTTCTATGTTTCAAGGGTTGGAAGACCAAAGAAGGCAAGAGAATCCATGCAACAATGGTAGGGGCAAATCTGTCCACCTACATCCACATTCTTCTCTACGCCTTGATGCCTCTTCGCAAGGAGGCATTCCGCCAGGAAGACCTCCTGATTGGAGGAAAAATAAAGTGTTCTCTCAACTATGGGCATCATTTGCATACTTGGCTAATGAAGGAGCCTTAGGAGAAGCAAGTACAGCGCAGAGGATCTTTCATGAATTCAGAAAAGAGGTAAGCAATTTTCTGAATAAGACATTGTTATCTTCCATTCATTCATCTGCGCTGAGAAATGAAAGATCAGAAATCTATGATGGTATGGATATGAGGATACATGGCAAAACCATATCCTTGGGGCAGCCCATGGTCTTCTCAATTACAAAAGAGATTTCTGAACATGACAAGAGGATCTTAATACTCTTGCATGCATGGGCCAAATTGAGGAAGTATTGGAGGACAAGAACTTTCCAAGGGGAAGTTGATTTCCACATGCTTCAATCTTGTCTTGAGCAAGATCAGCTGCAAGAGAGGTGGAAAAAGAAATTTTATGGGACCCCAACATGTGACCTTGGCATCAAGTATGTCAAAGAGGAGAGTCATGACATGATAGGGGTTGCATTTCAGACATCTAGAGCATTATCATTCTTGGGGAGCCTAGATCCTTATTGGGATTCTCAAATTTTGATGGAGTACAACAAGGACCCTTTCACATGTGAGGTTCTTGATGGGAAGGTAATGGATGGGAGGTATAAGGTAGTTGGAGGAGTCATCTATTTCCATGATCATATTTATTTGGTTAAAGGCTCCAAGCTCAAGGAGAAACTACTGAATGCAGCCTATGAGATCTTGCTTTCCAAACCCATTGGTTTCATTGGAGCATATCATACTATCTTGGATGGATTCATGTGGGAGAATTTCAAAGAGGAGGTGCACTCTCATATGAAGAAGTGCATGGACCATTTGTTAGATGAGGAGGAACATAGCTCTTGGGAAGAATTATCATCTACACCTCCTTATTCATTGAGTGTGAGAGGAGGCTCATCCATGAGCAACCTTGCTAATTTTAAACAAGTGTATGACAAATATTATATTGCTGAATCTCATGATGTATACTTGTATTTTTCTAACACTCATTTTTAGGGCTTTGCTCCAAGAGGGAGCACTATTTATGATGGGCTTCATGGGCCACTTGAGGCCATGAACTTTATTGATGATGATCATCCTTTAGAGGATCTTGAAGGGGAGATACACTTCCCATGGTGTGACTCCTTTACACCAATCAGAAAACACCTTCTCCAAGCATGCAAGATGGATGGGGCAGCAAGAAAGTGTTGGAGGAAACACTTGTCATCTTCTATTCTATGGCAGTTGAGGGTAAAACTGTGATGGTCGCACATGAGGGGGTATATTCCTTCTCCTTTATCATATATGGCAGCTAGCATGATCTTAATCATGATTCCACATGTTGAATATGTTCTTATTCTTGGGAACATGGTTGGAGGAGAGACACATTTGTGGAATGTGTCCTTGGGGAAAGAAGTTTCCCACATTCTTTGCACTACATGTTCTAGGGGGAGCATGGGAGACCATATGGTCACTATAGCACATTACTTGTCTCTTTATGATGTGGACCATATGATTATATGTAGCACTTGGAGCATGCCTCTCATGGGCATTTGGGAGGAGCTTCATTATGAGTTACCACGCTGGAAGGTAATTCATTTCATTTGGATGATAGCATGGAGGTGGAAGACCTTCATTGATGGTGAAATTCCCCATTATGACCATCACTTCTATCTTGATGAGGCCATGGATCAGTAAGAAGGTTTCCATATAGACCTTCCTTTACTTCATAATGAGAGCTATTTGGTTTATCTACCAAAGGCCACTTTGCACAATTGGGAGGAACCATTGGGAGATGGAATTATTGCAGAAAATTTGAAGCAATGGTGGACACTGTTGAAGGAGGAGGCCACGAGAAGAAGGGGGGAGATTTTGCAGCACCCTTGTAGTTGCTTGAGGACAAGCAACATTTGGGAGGGGGATACTATAATATTCCTAAATTAGCTGCAGCTAATAGGAATATTAATTTTTCCTTGTTTATTTTTCATTTCATGTATTGATGAATAAATTTTAAAGGAGGACATGTAAAACTCCTGAAAATCAAGAATAAATCAATGCCTATGTGAACAGAGACATATTTTGGCTATGTAAATAAACTCTTGCAGGTGTGAAAGGGTCTAAATCACAAGAGTGGATCTTATTTGACCAAGTCAACAGCACAGTCTAGGTGCATTGAACCTCCTTGAGGGACAACGCAGTTCTAGAAGGAGCTTCTAAATGTGAAAGGAGCTAAACTAATGAGGTGGTTTATGGTTTTTCCAAGACTCCAATATTATAAAAGGAGGAGGAGAGAAAACAGGAAAGGGTTGTTGAAGATTATCATTTCACAAGGAATTGTTTGCTAGACATCCCTTATTGGGCATTCCTGTTCAGGAATCCCACCTCCTTGCTTGAGTAGCTCTTGGAGGTGAATTGTGCTAAACTTGTTGTTACATAGTAATTTTTCACCGTCCCTGCAATCCCCATCACGCACATTGGAGGGCTCATTCCGTGACCTGTGAGAAAAGACAAAACTTGAAATCACTTTCATGACATCCCTCTGAACAAGAGCTTTCATTGCCCTGAAAACATCTCCTTGTGAAAAACCCTAAAAATGGCCCTTTTTGCATTGGTGCGAGCAGGAAGTTCAGTACTTGCACCAATGGGGAAAATCCTTCAAAGAGGTCGCGCCAATTGGCACTCTGTCGCAGAGTCGCACTCGCGCCAACCAATTTAAGGAGTGTTTTTTAAAAATAAATGGCGGAAGTTTCGTCCTAATTGATCCAGGAACTAATATCTATCTTGAGTTGGGAGGTTTGGCTATGGATTTCCATAGAGAGGAAGTGGTTTGCCACCTCTCATGGAAGCTTCCTAGATGATAGGGCCAATCCCACAATTATAGGGATCCTAACTCCCCTTCCTCTATCTATAAAAGCTTGCCCATCTCCATTGCAAGCTAGTCTTCAAGTTCCCAAATTCCCAAGAGCCTTATGCTCCAAGAACCTCCATAATTCCCTTAAGGCCAAATTCAAGCAAGGAAACTATTGTCAAGAGCTGAAGAGAGAGGTCTATCCCATCCTTGACAGGTTTTTCGAGACGTGCTCTGCTGGCGACCCTCCGAAGGAGAATTCAGCGTCAGAACTTGGTTGTAATTTTCCTTTGATTGATTATTAATGAACGACTATTGGTTATGGTTCCACTCTTTTTGTTGTTTATAATGACGAGTTATGTCCTTTCTGACTGACATATAGTTGCATATACTGGATTTTACGCTTGCGTTTGTTTTTTTCTCACATGTGCAGGTGTCCTATCACGGAGATCGTGGGGATTGTGATCTGCCAGAGCTGAGGAACGAGAGCACTACCTCTTCTACAAGTAATAGCGTTGGATTCTAGGTAAGCCTTCATCACTAGTTGGTTTACTTGCAATTAGGAACTTGCACTGTAGCGTGAACGATTGTTGCTAGACCCGGTCTGGGCTAGTAGGGATCGCCTCTGTCCGCAGAGGGGATTTACCTCCACAACAAATTGGCGACTCCGCTGGGGATCGTTAGCTTGTTGTTGTTCATTTTATAAGCTATAGACGGAGCCTGAAGTTGGCCAGATAGCCTTCAAAACACTTTTTCTCTGCAATTTTGGAGTAGATCAAAGCTACTTCAGTCAATCTCCGGTTTAGTTTGTAAACTGAACGTTTGGAGCATTTTCTTGCCTTTTCGGTTGATTCTTGATCCTCCTTGCTTGATCAGCTTTTGGGCTGGTTATTTTTGTGAATTTGGGTCTTTGATAGCTTGATCATTCACTGGTCTGCTGGTTGGATTGATTCTTTTTTATTTTTGACTGGGAAACTCGACTGGCGTGCTTTTCAGCTTGACAGTCGCGCCCATTGGCGCAGGTTGCTTGTGTATTACCCATTAGGGTTTGATCAGTTCTGAGCTTCCTGAGCCTGATCTGTGTGTTTGGTTTTGGTTTTTCCACTATTTGAGTGTCTTGGAGCCTGGATTGACTGACTGTAACCTTCATCCTTCGGTTTTTTGCCCATTTCCATCGATTTTGCATTCTAGCCCTAGGTCATCTAGGTGCTTTTGTGTGTCGAGCCTTCCTTGGGAGTTTTTGGTCTTTTTCAGTTCAGTCAACCTTCTGATTGCTTCTTTGCATTCGTTTGGTGGTTTTATATCATCTCATTGCATTCTTTGAATGCTTTTTCCCTTCTTCATTCGAATTTCGCCTCCTCTCGTTTTGGGCCTAGATTACACGGCTCATTTGGAGTCTTTGGGATTTTTTTTTTAATTTTTTTTTTCGTTTTGAAGGACTTTTGGTTGATTTGAGGTTTGATTGTACGTTTGCATCGAGTGAAATTTTCTTGGTTTTTCTCCCTTGTTATCATTTCTCAAATTTCCTTGCATTATTTTTCAGTTCTTAGTGCATATTGCTCTGAAATATTGAAAAAAAAAAAAAAAATCTCTTTTGCTTTGAATTAGTTGATGTGAATTAGATCTTTTCGGTGTCATTAGTGACTGGTAGCATTGAACAAAAATATTTGTAGTTTTCATTAGCTGCATTAGAGACATCATTGGTTGTTTCCTGTTCATTTCGTTATTGTGTGAAAAGCTCTCAACTCTCTCATAAGTAGCTTTCATCGAATGAAATGATATACTGTGGCATATATAGTACATTTAGGAGATTTTGAAATATTACATTCGCTAGAGCCTGAAAACTGAAACGTAATTGAAGATAAACCTTAAAATTTACTCAATTTACACTAAGGCAGCATTGAAATCTAACGAAACACATTTAGAGGTCTAGGCTAGAGACGTGTTCCGACGTCTTAAAACCTAGTAGCTGTCGTTCGCCTCTTGGTTTTAGACAGCACTAGTACGGACTTGTGCTCCCCGTACCGTCGTGTATATAAAGGGAGACCCCACTAGGTTTCAATCCTTTATCCATAGGAAGCCGAGTCTGTCGCCCTGTACCCATGATACACCGGACACAACATTCGGGGAGATTTCCTGCACGTACGGAAAGTCCTTGGTTGATTTCTCTTTCATTTTGAAACCAAGGTGTATATTGCAGTTCACGGTTATTTGGTACACCCTTTTTGCCTAGTATTCCTGGGTAGTCATTTGATCTTTTCTGACTCTTTAAATTTGAAAGGATCACCAAGCGCTTGTCCTTTCACACTTGCGTCAAATCTGAAAGAGATAGAGTCATCTTTCATCCGTTTCTCGACTCTTAAAACATGAAATGGTAAAGTTTCCTATTTTTCAATGTGGTAAAAATTAATCACACGCCCTGTTAATTCCTGCTTGTTGGCCATTTGATTGTGTGTCTTGACTCTTTTTCAGCCCGTGTGTGTGCTTGATATTTTTCTCTTGTCATTACTACCACAGTGGCGGAACCTTCGGTTTCGTCTACTGGTAGTCCTTATATGGACGATTCATCAGAGGTTTCCCAATCCTCTACTGAACCACAACAGCCCGTTGTTTTTGAGTTTCCTGACGGGGGACCGGTTCTTTCTAAGCAACCCTTTGGGGGACCAGTTGAGTTCAATTGGCCCTTTTCCGACCCTTGGTCTGAATTAAGAGTAGGGGCTGAGTTCCTTTCTCTTACATCGGATTCGGCTTTTTTAGCTGTTGTTTTTCCTCCTAGTCCTCACCATCTATTACGAGATCTAGCGGCAGGCTCAAACATGAGTGAATCCAGTGAGGAAATCCCAACGTCTGGTGAAGACTATCAACTCTTCCCAGGAATATTGTTTCCAGGAGACAACCCTGAACCAGCCAGTCCTTCACTACCCAGAGGGTATAGATATTTGGGTCAGATTATTTCCACCGCCGCCTCTATGGGGGTATCAGCTCCTTCTACGAGGCCAGTTGCTCCTTCCCTCCCCTATCGATTTTGGCAAAACTACAGAGGTTAATGCCGTTCAGGCCAATCCTATGGAAAAAGCCTCCAAGGGAAGAAATAAGGGAAAAGTTAAATCCAAATCCGACGCCCCAAAGCCAGATTCCAAATCTCGTATCGAGGACGATTCCCAATGCAAACTGAAGTACCCCTGCCTCATTTGTGAAGGAGACCACTATACCAAGGATTGTCCACGATGATCTGAAGTTAGTCAACTTCTAAAAGGCTCCAAAGGGACTCCAGCAGTTCTCAAATAACCGTTCCCGTCTCAGCAGACCCAGATGGTTGAACAACCTTCACCATCTGCACCATTTGGGTCTCAAGTTTTTATGATGAATGGTACTGCACCTATTTCTATTGCTACGCATTCGAAGGATTACAAAGAATCACGTCAAGCACCGGGGAAGGCAATTGCGAATGGCCCACCTCCCCCACCTGTCTCCGGTTCATTGGAAATCGAGAAGCCTTCTACTGAACCCGTTGTGAGGCCACCTTCTAAAGGTGTTCTACGAAAGTCTTCCTACAATCCGAATGCCTGTGCCGCTCAGCACTATAGTATTCTTGAGGATCTGGCACAGGCGCATTCTGCCATGTCTGCTCTAGAATTTCTTCAAAGTTGTCCTTCACAACGGAAAGCTCTTTTATCTGCAATCGGTGGAATCGATCCCACCAATTCTGGCCTTCTCACCTTTGACTTAGAAAATTTCTCCCCTCGACTTCCACATCAGATCGCTCTTGTTATTCAAGTCGGGATCAATGGTCTTAACATCCATAGGGCTGTTGTGGATGAAGGTGCCTCTACCCGTGTCATGTCGTCCGCTTGCTGGAAGGCCATTGGCTCTCCGGCCCTTTTATCGTCTCCTAATGCCCTAGAGGCATTCGATGGTCGGAAATCCAAACCCCTGGGTGTTATCGAGAGTCTAGCAATTACTTTACAGGAGAAGACAGTCAATGTAGAAGTAGAAGTGGTTGACGCCAAGCTCAAATACAATATACTTCTCGGCCGCAGCTGGACTCATGCCATGCTATGCGTGCCATCCACCCTCTTTCGACTTCTTAAGTTCCCTCACGAGGGCAAAATCGCTACGGTGGATCAATTTTATTTCTTCACCTCCACTTCCGAGAACAACGTTCTGTATGTGGATTAGATCCCAAATCCCCCTGACAGTGTGGGGCCCGATCTCTTCAAAGACCCTGTCCTCATGGGTATTTTTCCCGCACCGCCACCGCACACCGCTCAAGTTAATATGATCTCCAGGACTGATGACCCCTGGCTCATCCCTACACCTGAGCAGGTGATTGAATTTGGAGAATCAATGCCCTTAACTCCAGTAGAGATTAGCTACTGTGAAATCGTTTCTGCATCTGATCCTCCCCCGCCTTAGCATGCTCCTTCGAGCATGGCTTTAGACATCTATTCTCAATCCCCCTGGCTTGGCGAGGCTAACTCGTCGGATCCTCTTAAAGAGACTTTTCCTTCCGATGAAGCCATTATTGAAACTATGTATCTCGAGGAGCTGCCTTGGGGTGATGGAAATCATCGTTCCTCTTTCATGCCTAGCTTGGGGGAAATTTCAGATTGTCTAGAGCGTTTTGCATCTTAGGTTCCCACTCCACCTCTCCAGACGCCCATTTTGACGCACGAGGTTCTTTCGGAAGGAAACCTGAGTAAAATCACTCAAACCATCCCGATAAACATCTCCATTAAACCGGGGATCGTTGAGAACATACACGTGGGAGTGACTTGTTGTCCTGATGAGATACAAGTCTATAATGATCTTTTTAAAGAATTCAGAGATGTGTTCGCCTGGTCCTACGAGGAAATGCCTGGGATTGATCCCAGTATTGTAGTGCATGAGACTCCAACCTACCCTGGTGCGAAGCCCGTACGCCAACGCTTACGCCCAATGCATCCTCGTAAAGCCGCTGCAATTAAGGCAGAAGTTGAAAAACTTCTGAACGCGGGCTTTATTTATCCCATCCCCCTCACAGAATGGGTTTCCAACATTGTCCTTGTCGATAAAAAATAGGGTACTATTAGGGTCTGTGTTGATTACCATGATATCAATCACGCCTGTCCAAAGGATAACTATCCCACTCCGTTCATAGACCAAATCATCGATGAATGTGCCGGAAGTGAGATTTATTCCTTGATGGACGACTTTTCTGGGTACAATCAGATAAACATTCTACCTGCTGATCAACACAAGAATACATTCATCTGTCCATGGGGTACTTTCGCCTATAAAAAGCTTCCGTTCGGCTTGAAGAACGCTAGAGCCACTTTCCAGCATGCGATGTCTTACGCTTTCCATGACATTCTTCGTATCGTTCAGCCTTATCTGGAAGACTTGCCAGCTCACTCAGCTAGGCGAGAGGACCACCCTGAACACCTCTGCTAGATTTTCCTTCACTGTAGACGCTACAATATTAGGATTAATCCTCATAAATGCGTCTTTTGCGTGGATTCTGGCCGTCTTTTGGGATTCATAGTCTCCAAAGACGGAATTCACCTTGACCCTTTAAAGGTCGATGCTATCATCAATCTCCCATCACCTTCCTCATTATATCAGTTGCAAAGTCTACAAGGAAAAGCAAACTTCCTTCGACGCTTTATCCCAGATTACGCGGAGGTGGCTAAAGGATTCACGCGCCTATTAAAGCAGAACGTTCCCTTTCGTTGGGACGAAATTTCTCAACAATCCTTTGAGAAGCTCAAGATGTTACTTGTTAACGCTCCTTTGCTTCGTCCTCCTAACTATCACTGTGATTTCACTTTGTATCTCGCCGCCGCATTTAGAACCATAGCTATGGTTCTAGTGCAGGATGATGATGATGGTAATGAACATGTCATTTATTATCTATCATGGAACCTTCTTGACACAGAAACACGTTATGCTCATGTCGAGAAGTTGGCATTAGCTGCAGTACATGCTATACAACGTTTTCGCCATTACATCCTATTGCGTACGATAACAATGGTTTCGGATTGCAACCCCATGACATATATTCTCTCTCGAAAATTACTGGGGGGGAAATACTCCAAATGGATCGTTATCCTGCAGGAGTTTGACTTAGAGTTCACTACTGCTAAGTCAACCAAATCACTTGTTTTCGTGGATCTTATATGCTCGCTCCCAACAGACTCCACTCCTTCACCCTCCGAGGATCATATCCCGGACGAAACTCTTTTCCTTATCAGTACTCGTGACCCTTGGTATGGAGATATAATTGTGTATCTTCAGACCTCCAAATTTCGGTCTGAGTTGACTAAAGATGCCCGACGTCGGATTCGGCATCAGTCTCAACCCTACCATATCGTAGGTGATACCTTATACCGCGTTGGAGTAGATTCGGTGCTCCGTCGGTGCCTAACCTTGGAAGAGGCTGAAAGGGTCCTAAATGACTGCCACAATGGCGCCTGTGGTGGACATATGTCCAGATATGCCACTGCCCAGAAAATTCCGCGAGCAGGATACTTCTGGCCGTCAATATTCAAAGACTGTATCGTTGCAGTCCGTAAATGTCACGCGTGCCAGGTGTTTCAGCGCAAGATGCACGCGCCGCCTCTCCCTTTGCATCCTGTTATTACCGTCGGCCCTTTTGCGAAATGGGGCATGGATTTTATGATGTGTAACCCTCATTCGGCCAGGGGGCATGCGTATATAATCGTCGTTGTCGACTACTTTACCAATTGGGCCGAAGCGATGCCTACACTAGCTGCCGACGGTAAGACAGCTGCCCAATTCATCTTCAACCACATCATTGCACATTTTGGGGTCCCTCAGGCCATCGTTACCGACCATGGTACTCATTTTCGAGATTATATGATGGCCGAGCTGACTTCAAGATTGGGCTTACACCACAATAGTTCAACGCCATATTACCCTCAGGAAAATGGCCAGGTTGAAGCAGTGAACAAGGTTCTAGTCACTATGCTTCAACGAACAGTTGGTATCCACAAATCCGATTGGCATCTCCAACTGTTCTCAGCTCTATGGGCCTACCGGACTTCTGCAAAGAGTGCAACTAGATTCACACAATTTCAATTGGTGTATGGTCTGGAAGCAACTCTTCCGGTTGAATGCGAGATTCCTTCTTTGAAATTAGCTGTGGAACTTATACCTGACACTTCTGCTGAGGAAGAGCGTCTTCTGTATTTGGAATGGTTAGATGAAACCCGCCATTTGGCTGCTTTAGTCATTGAAGCACAAAAGAAGCGGGTCAAAGCACACTTCGATCAATCAGTTTCTCCACATTCCTTTGCTGAAGGGGACCTCGTCCTCCTATACGATCAAGCACATGAAAAGCTTAGGGCCGGTAAGTTCCAACCTATGTGGCATGGGCCCTACATAGTAAAACACGTTTTGAAGAATGGGGCTTATGAGCTTGTAGATTATGAAGGAGTTCCGCTGGCGCAGCCCAGAAATGAGTTGTACCTGAAAAAATACTACGCTTGAAGTCATTTTTGGTGTGGTGTGTGTACATAGGTGTGTTTTTTCATTTGTGTACATGTGTGGTGTGGTGTGCAATGTAAAAATATTTCTTATGATCGGGTCTTCCTGATTGTGCAGATGTCCATCAATCCATTTGTTGGTTTCGTGGATGGTGCCTCCCGAAGTACCAGGACTCTGTCTTCGGCAGCCTGGGTAATCTACGATCCTGCTGGTGAGTTGGTCAACCTGCAAGGTGTGTGCCTGGGACGTGCTACAAATAACATCGCGGAATATAGTGTTGTGTTAGAATTATTAACTGAGGTTGTAAACCTTGGTATCCATGAATTACTTGTGTATCTCGACTCACAGCTTGTGGAATCACAGCTTAATGGTCACTATTCAGTAAGGAGTCCATCCATTTTACGTTTGTATCTGCGTATTCATTTACTGGAAAGAAATTTTGACTATATTACATATCAACATATACCTAGACATATGAATACTTTAACAGATGCAGTAGCTAATTTGGTTCTTGATAGACATTTGCGCAATTTGTAAAACAACATCACATGTGAGAAGAAAGATCCATCCAGAAATAGATATATATATATATATAGATATCGAAATGCTTACATAGCGTGTGTCACATAAAGTCAAAAAATATACATGTTCGTCTTAATACATCTGGAGATGGCATGTCTCTCAAAAATATGCATGAAATAAACCCTAGGTGTCTAATCTGCATGGTGCTCATGATAACAAGTCACCGCACACACTAGCCGTCTCAGGATACGGTGGAGGTGACTAGGCACTCCCACCGTATGTCTCTGGTATGCTAGTGGGACATCTGCCAGTCGGGCGTAGTCTGGAATCCCCCGAGCAATTCCCTCGAGGTTTTGGATCAACTCTCCCCCCTCGACACCCTCTGCCTGAGGGTCAGCTGCGGGCTGAGTTCTTCGTGAGATAGGAGACATACCGGTAGGTCGCTCTGGGCCGACATCTGCATACACATAACTGCTGTTAGAATGAGCATGTATTACAAAAAAAAAATCATAAATGCATGAAATCAAAAATATGATCTTACCCAACTCCTTGTCCCAGTCATCTCCCTCTGGGAGTGGAAGATCTGAATCACCAGTGAAATCGGTTCCTTCATATGGCCAGTCTTCGACTACGATCAACTGACACCTTAGCCACCCAAAAAACTCCGGCCTCCAGGACATCTGTTGGCCCCCTCCCACTCTGGGCATCAATGCTGCCCAGCAAGCCATTCTCGGCTCTCATGGTATTGGCTCAGCTACTATGGCCCCTTGGCCTTGGAATATTGGTAATCATTCTAGAATGAATGATACCAGGATAGAACTGTAGCCAAACTGCTTCAGTTTGGCTTGCTTGCATTTTGTCAGTTGCCTCTTCATGTTGACTGTCACTGCTATGGCCCAATCAAACAGTGTAGGACTCATACACTCAGAGGCGAGTATAAGTTGGGCTTTGGTGGCTTCATGCGGGGCCTGTGCTCCTGTAGCCCGCGTAATGGTGTGTAGCACTAATTTGAGTGCTCGATCCTCGATAGTGTGGATGTCTACCTTTCCACTTCTCGATCCAGTTTGTGCCCTTGGGCACACCCTCGCCATTACCTGCTCCATGTTTTCACCTGATGGTCTGCTCCCTGTCAATATGGGCACTGGACCTCTGTGTGACAGTCCGGTTATAAAGTATACGTCAGAAACCTCCAGTTCCAATACTTGATCCCACAACTTGAACACTTGTTCATCTGCATCCCAAACACTGATCAGGTACTGTAGAAGCTCAGGTTGAGCTCGTAAGCAAGTTGTCAGGAAGAAATTTTTGAGCCCACATTTCTTGAGGGCATTCATACAAGTTTCATTCTCCATGGCTAATTCATCCTCTTCCCCGTGCTCCCTCTCTCTCCATTCAATCACCATTTTTCTCGGTTTCCTGCATCAACATGGTCAAAAACCCTTGGTTAGATCTCTATCATGCTTAAAAATTCGTTTAAATTACTCACAATTCAGAAATTTTGGCCGAAAAATTCGATTCCGCCGTTGGCGCGACTGTTTCCAAAATAGTCGTGCCATTTGGCGCGAGACCTTTGTATATAAAAGCCCATTGGCGTGGGCCCGTGCCCGATACCCGCGCAAGTGGACGAAGCCCTAAATTTTTAAAATCCTTCCACTGAAATCTAATGAGCAATGGGAAACTATGAAAAATGGATCAAAATGGAGTACAGGGAAGCACCTCTTACCTGGAACAAACGGGAATCTAAATGGTAGCCTGTATCAGTCGCAATCGCCGTCAGAAGTTTGCACACCAAACGGACCACTGTGGTTCTCCAATGAGGTAGATAGTAAAAGTAATTTTGTTTTTACCATTTGAGACTTATTTATAAATTTTTGAAATATTATTAGGTTTTAAAAGTCATTTTTCATTAATATTCTGATATATTTTGTCGAAAATGGGTTTTACACTTGCCTTTATGTGCAGCAACAGGTTTTACGCGACTTAAACAACGAAACGAATTGTATTTTATACTTTTTTGGACTCGGTAAAAACACAAAAAAGTCACTTTGGAGTCATCTTTCAGCTCTTTTCTGACTCTCTAAACATGAAAAGATCGTCGAGGCCCTTGTCATTTCAATCTCGTTAAAGTGGCTACGAAATGACATCTACCCAATATATGTTTACCCCTTTTTCAGGCTGGGATAGATTATTTACGAAAAAGGAATACCCTAGCCTATCGCGACTAGGAGGTTTTCTTAGACATTGTTTTCTACCTTTTCGAGTCTGAGGAACTATTTACGAAAAGGAACCATTGGAGTTTACTTTTCAGCTGTCTTTTCAAACTCTCTAAACATGAAAAGGAACTGAGTTCTTCCTTTGTCAAACTCGTTAAACCCTAATGACATCGGATTCAGTCACAATGATGTTATTCAAGTCGCTCCTTCCTAGGGCTCGTTAAATGTACTAGGATGGATTCGTTCGAAGGACAGACTTATATCACAGGCATATGCTATCCCCTTCAAGCTTGCTATCAAAAATAATTGGGGTACTCGCCAGAAATGGTGGGGGAAAAATGGAACCAGCATCATTGTCGTGTCGACAGTATGTCACTCTTGAACATGGCACTTGTCTACATTCGTGTCAGGTTGGGGACATCTCATCTCATTCTTCACTTGCCTCCATGGGTTTGGGTAATCCCTTTTTGACCCCTCATCTTCTCTTTGCCTCGTCGCCATGACCTTTGAACTATTGATGTCAAATACTGCCAAACTCACTGTCGTGCTGCCATATGTTCAAGAGAAGTTGACCTCTGCAAATATAAACCTCCCTTTGATTCTCATCTGATCGTGATTCACAATAAAATTATGTTCCTCTGTCTCATGTCGATGATGTGGGAAACGTTATGGCCCACCTTCGATCAAGGTCACTTCCTGTCGACTTCAGCTCATTATCCAGGAAGTTGATCTAGAGACTCCTTTCTGGTGCCTTGGAGCCTGCGTGCCTCAATGGCAGGTTCTTCACATTCGACGTGAGGTTTTCATTATTGGCCTCCGATCGAGTGATTCTGCGGGTGTTCGACGTCAGCTCATTGATTCACATGTCGTAGATTGCACCCATAGTACCTTGAGGGCCATTGTCATTATTGGTGGTTCCTCTCGCGTCTATTAACAGCTTCCATCATTGGTTGGTAATCAGACGATGTTCTTGCATGTTCGACTTCAGCTTACTTATTCGCATGCTTGAACTTGTACTTTGTTCGGGTCGAGATGGAGCGCAAGACCCTGGATTGTGTCTGTTGTAATCCAGGCTGCGATTTTGTGGATTATTATGATTATTTACATGAATCACTCACTAGATGGCTGCGACCATACCTAAGTCTATTTTTCAATCCTCACTGGATGGCTGTGTCCATGCCTTGGATCTGGATGATTATATACTCTGTTATGGATGGCTGCGCCCATACCGCATATATATCATGTATCTGAGACATCAGTTGTATTTCTTCACGTAGGTTTTCCGACGGTGGAGTTTTCAGTCGGACACGTTCTCGTAAAGCATTTCACCCCTCTCTCTCTCTCGGGCCTCATGCTTTAGGGGGCATCTATTACACAGTAATTTGTCATCGTCCTTGCAATCCCCATCCCGCACATTGGAGGGCTCATTCCGTGACCTGTGAGCAGAGACAAAAATTGAAATCACTTTCATGACATCCCTCTGAACAAGAGCTTTCATTGCCCTGAAGACATCTCCTTGTGAAAAACCCTAAAAATGGCCCTTTTTGCATTGGCCCGAGCAGGCAGTTCAATACCGATGCCAATGGGGAAAATCCTTCAAAGAGGTCGCGCCAATTGGCACTCTGTCGCAAAGTCACACTCGCGGCAACCAATTTAAGGAGTGTTTTTAAAAAATAAATGGCGAAAGTTTTGTCCTAACTAATCCAGGAACTGATATCTATCTTGAGTTGGGAGGTTTGGCTACGGATTTCCATAGAGAGGAAGTGGTTTGCCACCTCTCATGGAATTTTCCTTGATGATAGGGCCAATCCCCCAATTATAGGGATCCCAACTCCCCTTCCTCCATCTATAAAAGCTTGCCCATCTCCATTGCAAGCTAGTCTTCAATTTCCAAAATTCCCAAGAGCCTTATGCTGCAAGAACCTCCATAATTCCCTTAAGGCCAAATTCAAGCAAGGAGACTATTGTCAAGAGCTGAAGAGAGAGGTCTGTCCCATCCTTGACAGGCTTTTCGAGACGTGTTCTGCTGGTGACCCTCCGAAGGAGAATTCAGTGTCAGAACTTGGTTGTAATTTTCCTTTGATTGATTATTAATGAACGACTATTGGTTATGGTTCCACTCTTGTTGTTGTTTATAATGACGAGTTATGTCCTTTCTGACTGACATATAGTTGCATATACTGGATTTTACGCTTGCGTTTGTTTTATTCTCACATGCGCAGGTGTCCTATCACGGAGATCGTGGGGATTGTGATCTGCCAGAGCTGAGGAACGGGAGCGCTACCTCTTCTACAAGCAACAGTGTTGGATTCCAGGTAAGCCTTCATCGCTAGTTGGTTTACTTGCAATTAGGAACATGCACTGTAGCGTGAACGATTGTTGCTAGACCTGGTCTGGGCTAGTAGGGATCGCCTCTGTCCGCAGAGGGGATTTACCTCCACAACACTTGTCCACTATCAGGCTTGGACCAAGCCTCACCTTACATTACAACACTGCTCATGTTGAGGGCTGAGCTGTCTTGTGAGCTGCAGCAAGTGGAAGACTATATCTGCTTAGATCTAGACAATAGCAGTGGCTCTTCTCAGTGAGTGTGTCTTTTAAAATCCTTGAAGAGTTCATTAGCTAATTATACTTAAAATCTACATCTTGGCATCAGGACAAATCATCTTCAGAAGCTACAACACTGTCTCTCTCCCTAAGACAACGTTATTTGCAGATCTACATCTGCAGGGTGTTTTTCCAGCGTTTTAGAGGAGAGATTTCTGATGTTGGGGTTTTTTCCTCTCACTGTGGTGATCCATGGATTGGCCATCCAATCCATGTTTGTTTCAGATCTGATCTTCTATGTACTTTTATTATTCATAAATTCTGAATCGTTCTGCAGATCTGAAGTTTTAGATCTCAGATCTACTTCCGGTGCTTCATTTTTTGAGCAAAACCCCAAGGGGAATGTATAGATCAACTCTTCTTGTACATGGATCTGTATTGGATCTATATTTTTATGTACAGATCTGATCTAGATCTAAAGAATCAATAAATTTCTGCTTCAGCCCTAAAAATAACATTGTCATGGTAATGCAGTCTTTTAACATGGTTGTAACACCTCTTTCTTGAGGATTTCTTTTGTATTATTTCATTCTTATTTTGTAAAGTGTATGAGTTATGCCCCTAATATTATTTTTCAATATTCATACCTTATTTCAGTCATACCCTTCAAAAAATCTTGCTCACATGATTCAGTAAATTTCTGCATACTTCTAGTCTTGGGAAATCAGGGTTTTCTAGCCTAGTTAGGAAAGAAGGAACTGTTTAACATAGAAAAACTTATTTTTTTTTCCGAAATTTGACATGGGAGTCCCTCATGACCCTATATATCATATCCGACCACTTTCCCATCTTATTGTTATGAAGATATCTGAATAAACTCGTTTTAGGGCCTAAATCCTCACTTTTCCCCACCTTTTGCCTTATAAAACACTGTATAAAGTTGCTGTTGCATATTTTATTGAAGGTTAAGTGATTTTGTCTCTGTATATGAAATATTAATGTAGCTCCACATTGGTAATAACTCATATTATTCCCAATAGTGTAGCTGTTCTAGATTGGGAACATTACATATATAATCATAATCATATCAATATAAAAAAATAATGAATGACCATAAAAAATGTATGCCATAACCCCATGCATGGCAAAAATAACCTTGAAAACATCATATTTTACCTAAAGAGAGCGCAACCTACTCTGATACCACCTTGTAACTCGGTCCTCCCACATTTACCCACTTTCACCAGTTTTTCCAGCATAAACATGAGCTGAGGGTCACTATGATAAGACTCAAACTCCTATATGACCTTAAGGAACTGGAGTCGAAAAATTAAGAATTTATTGGCCTCCCTTAAGTTCCATAGGACCTCCAGGAGCTACCCAATTCCTCCAAGTGTCCAACCCTAGAGTTAACTCACCTTTTCCCTCATATAAAGCCCCATTCGCTCTCTTTCCAAGGCCTCCATGCAACTGTATCATTCCAATCACACTGATAATCCTACTTCCTAGAGACTGTGGACTTTTCTAGTTAGTTATATTCCCGTGACCCCGAATTCTGAGCCACTTTTTCAGGGCTAGAACTTAGGCCCCTCCCTATAATTCAATGAGACTTCCGGAAATGATAAATAACATAAGAACAAATCTTTCAAACCAAAAAATTGAACCAATACTTGACCAAAACCTTCCCAAATAGGACTGGCATTTCTTTAAACACATGACGCAACCTACAAGTCATGAATTCATATATGAAAATAGGAATAAAAAACTTAATTGAGTTTTAACAAGAAGGACTAGTGTCCTCTCACAATATTTGTCATAACACCAATTATTTCATGAAGTCATTATTAATTCAGTTACAAGTAGAAACATGATGATAGCCATGACTAAGATCCATATTAAAATCATACTTATAACCATCATGTAACTAGATAATTAATAATGACAAAACAATAATTTAAGACACATAATAACAATTATAATCACTCATCAAAGAAAAGAGGAACTTAGATTTTATTAACCAAAATAAAAATCAAACTAGGTCTAGGACTTCCATGTACCACCCAACCATAGATTGGGTTGAATCAAATATTTCTTTAAGCCAATCACCCCCGTGCCATATTCCAAGCGTGGATGTGGAATCCCATGGGATAAACCAATACATAAACAACTAAGGGAATCTATGGGTTAAACCACCTCCACACTCACCATACCATTGTTGAGCTAATTTATGTACCTAAATTAACACAATTATTTCTTATCAATCCGGGTTGTTTATGCTTTGAGGCAAGTTCACTATATGTGAAGATCAGATGTAATCAAACCTTGAAAGATAAGTTATTCAAAATCTGAAAGTAATACATCCTATAATTCTAATTCAATTAGTTTAAAAAGAGGAAGAATATTGAAATGGTTCTTGACTCAAGAAGTCCACTTTCACCTCAATTACCACTTAATGAATCAGAGATTAAAACCAAGAGCTTAAGATGGATAAATTATTAATGAAATAAACTCTTAACTTAAGAGACACATAAGGTATTCCATCATAATTCATTCATCTCAATATCAAAATCTCAATAAGAAACTACTTGCATACAAACAAAGGAAACTAATTTTAATTCATCATTTTAGTAGAAGGGATGCTCAACTTGAACACCTGTTTTTCCAACTCGATAAAGTGATGAATAAGCTATGAACTAATGAAATCAATCACTATGCATGAACCATAAAGCAATATGAAATAAAGCTTTGAAAAACCAGTTCTACAATAACCAGATTACAAGGAAATAAAACTAGTTAACAAGGAAGTGTACTTAGCTTGGAATGGGGGCCCTCCACCCTTGCCTTGCACACTTGAGAGGTGATCTCAGAAGATTAAATTCAGTTACACATCCATAGCATTGAACAGAAAAATAATAATAACACAAGTCTTCAAATTAGCTCCTCAATCCAAAGGTGTCACAGCATAAAAGTATAATAAGTCAATACATAAGCCATCAAAGTTTTGGCTTTAAATAAGAAGTCTCATGAAAAAAACTGATCTATATTCACTTAAACAAACCCATCTACTCTCATCCACCTATCTAAGTCGAATTCATTACTCCTATCCCAAGAAATATGACCAATCCCATAGAATCTCAAAACTGCCCTATTTCTATGGGATTTCTGAATGACTAGTCATGATTGACTAGCACCAAATGGGGCCTAATAAAGCTTGTTCTGTTCGAACTAAGCATAGATGGCTTAGTCCTAGTTCCCAAGCTGTCCATCCATTCATTCAATTCGTGCCCAAGTGTCCTGCAACCACATCAACCATAGAGCTATTACGGGAATTTCTGAATCTGCCAATTTTGCACTAAAAACCAAACTTTCATAAAAACTTTAGAAATTGAAAAAATAAAATTAAATACCTGAATGGATATCAAATATACATCAAAATGGAATAAATGAAGGGAAAATGGATGGGAAATAGATGGATTAGTAAGTTTCTTTAAGCAAAAATAAGACCAAAACTAAGGCCCAACATCTCTCCCTTGCTTATCATCAAGCATGTCCCCATGCTTGCTTATTCCTCTTTGACCTTCTTCTCTCTGTAGTAGATGTTGTACCTGTAGATGCTTCCTGTTGTGCTGCCCTGACCAAAAAATCCAAACCTGTGTCATGTCTTTCCCTGAACAAAGCTGCTTTGACCTTCTGTTTTTCATACTTTGCCTGCCGCATATTCTTTTCCTTTAACCACTTAAATGCTTGCTTAGAAAGTAGATCATTTTTCCGTTTCAGTCTCCCCAATTCTTCTTTTAATTTTTCATTTGCCTTAACCAATTTAGCATTATCTTTCTTATTTTCCTTGTTTTCCTCTTTTAGTTGTTTCTCCAAGATTTTGCTAATTTCCAATTGGTCAGTTAAGTCCCTGATTCTTCCAACATTGATTTATTTTTCAAAATCTTGTGTTGTTTTCATTAGTGATGCTGCTGCTGCATCATCATATGAAGAATCCCCCTCAAATACTTCTTGTGCAATGTCATTTTCTTCTTGTTGTCTTTGGGAATATGTTTCTACTTCCTTGTCTAAGTCAATGGGACTTTTATTCCTAAATCTTCTAGGAATAGACATAACAGATGTTTCATTTTCCTGCATGGCCATGTTATTCTGCTGTTTAGCTCTTGTTCTGGGATACAAGGGTGAGTTCATCAATCCTCTGTTTTCCTGCTCTGTTTTATCCTGTACTTCCTTAATCTGTTTAATGAACTGATTTTTAGACATGAACTCTCTCCATACTATGCCCTGTGACCTCACCTGATACTCAACTAGGATTTTGATCAATCCTTGATGGTAAATCTGTCCTGCTTTAGGCCTGTGTTCATGTTTTACTGTTTCAATCATTCTCAAGAGGCTCCTATATAGGAAATAAGGCAAGTTAATCCTATCCTCTCCCTTAATATGCTGTAGAAGTCTGACATGATACAAGTGGGCAACGCTATATCCTCTATCACAAGTCAAAAACTTCTGGATGACCAAAACCAACTCACCCCATGGTTCATTGAACCATTCCCTGGGTATCCCTTTTGTTCTATCAAAAGTCCCTTTCCGGTTCTTCTCAAGAAATAAAGTCCAAGCTTTCTCCTTGAAGTGCAGGCCTTTGTAATACTTCTCACCTATCATGGGTAGATCTAAAGCTTGGGAAAGATATTCCTGGGTTACAGGAATAATGAAATCTCCTACCCGTGTCTGGTCTTGACTGAAGTTATTTATAAAGTCCCTGGTTATCCGTTCAGAGTGGCCATCAAATTTTTGTAAAAAGCTTATCATCCCTGCTTGGTAAAGTTTTTCTATAGTTTCCTTCCCCCAGTTCTCTATCTGAAATTTTGGCTCTACTCTAACTGACATTGTTTCTGAAAACCAATGAATGAATGCCTCTGCTATTACTAATTTCATCTTGACAATAAAAATATAACTATTGTTCGTTTTCAAAATGAAATTTTTAAAGCAAAGAAGCTTACCTTCCTCCTCTCAACAATTTAACTCTGATTTCCTTAACCTCTGTTTACTCTTTTCTCTGCAGCAGCACTGTTTTAGTTCCCTGTTCAAACAAGCAAACACCTGTATACCCCTGTCAATATGCTAATCTCTGTTCTTGAAAACAAAATACATATGCAAACAATGTTCCATGTATGCTCATCGCCTTATACTGTTGCCAAAATTAAACCATAGGTTCACTGTGTATGTACAATCAAGAAAAATAAGGAGTGTTTTGACTACAGCGCATGCATATGGTTCTCGGCCTCAAAACACAAATGATAAAAAAAAACACAGCGCATTTAAATTGAGTTTTAAATGGCTCGGCAATCGAACTCCCTTTGGCAACCAAAAATCGCACATGGCATGGCTCGTTCGGCCCTTAGAAACTTCAATCCCCTGTTTTGGTTAAAACAAAAACAAAAACGCGCAGGCAGCAAGGGTTCATTAGCGCGCAACACAATAAAGTGTGCAATCAAAACAAAGCGCAGTGCGCATTCAACCAACAGCGCGCACAATTCAATCAACAAATACCGCCATGCAGCATAAACACGCCATAACAATCATATTTCGGTGCCTCCTCTGTTCATAGACTTCGTTATGAACACGGCACATCGTTAAAACTCCACATATAATGCCAGACCCTAACGTGTTATCCATGCAATGAATTCACATTTAAATGCTGCGCGATTCACTAGTAGTTTATGCCATGATTTACGCAGTGAATCAACTGATTTAGTGCTGTGGTTTCGGCATTACCTGTTGTCAACGAGCGCTTGAGGAATATTCGGCGCTCCAAATCCCTGTTCAACCGTTCAATTGACTGGTGGCAAGAGCAGAGTAACATAACCATTAATAACAGATAGTTCACAACGTATACTTCCACTGTTTGCCGAGCTTAAACAATTATCCCATTACCTGATTGAATCCCAAAAATCGGTGATCACTGATCGTTAGAACCGGGATGATTTTCCTTCTTAAATCCGCCCAAACTTGCTTCACCCTTCTTTTCACTAGTTTGCAGCTTCAAACACCATCTCTCTGAGCTATTTGGCAATGAGGACTGAGGTTTAAAAAATCAAGAACTCGGTCAATTCATGACCGTTTCATGGGTGTACTATGCGCCTCTTGTTCATTGGTGTTACAGTGCGTGGTTGGTATGGCCGTCCTGTTTGACCAGTCACCCGACTGTGTCATGAGGATGGCCAAATCATCGTTTTATTTTGAATGGTATGCGCATAACATTATTGCCACCGTCGTGTGCTCCTCATGCGTGCAATGATATTCAGGCATTGTTTGTATTGCAATGAGTGTGTATGCAATTACCATTTGGCAATACCCCGCCGCAATACTTATATGCACAGTCGTGCCATATAGTTTGCGCGCGGCCGTCCACCATTCCTTATATCATATGCCTTCACTTATATCATATACCATATGTTTTATACCATTATATCATATGCGCTTTGGGTTATGATATATATATATGACTATGGCGCATGCACACCATTTGGACTATGGTATATAATTTGATATGGTATATATTTACTTTTATTTCCATATAGCGCATGAGTTTTGTTTGGATTATATAGCATATCTTTATAATTTTAAAATGACCATCTTGGGTCATATTTAAAATTATCACCATCACTAATGCTTGAGTTGTATGTGCAGGTTGAAAAGTTGTCCCAGTTTGGTCTTTTAAGCTCTTAAAGAAAAATACTTAGGGGTTAATGAAAATAAGAAATATGTATGGAAATGAAATGGAATATGATGTATAAGGGTTATAGGATATGTATAGGGAATATAGGATATGAAATGATAATGAATATCCTCAGGTACTAATTTCAACTTAACAAAAACTAAAAATTTCTAAGAAAAATTTGAATTTTCAAGCACAAAATGACTATACATATACTCCCCTGGATGATATCTGTACAAGTGTGATGAAATCAATTGATCAGATGTTGTAGATGGATCAAAAAGTAAACTTTATTGCTGCTCCTTGTTCTTCATGCTCTGGTTCTTGAATTGTTAGTCAGGTCCCTTTGTAATGATTCTTTGTTTCAGGTCCCTCTGCACTGCTTACAGAATATGCACATGTTGTTTTGACATTGGCAGGTCTTTCAGGTCCCTCTGTAATGATTTCTTATTTCAGGTCCCTCTGTTGACAATACAAGTTCCTTCTATACTTCAGCTTTCCAGCTAAATATCTGATGCAAGTCTCCCCCTTGTTTAAGATGTGACTTGTCCTCAAGTCAGTTGTTGGTGGAGAGTACCTGTATTGAAATTATGTGAGAACAGTAGAACAAGAATAAGGAATTCATAGAGTCCAAGTTGCCCCGGTTTTCCCCTATGAATTCATTTTTTCTAAGTGCCAGTTGTCTGGTTTTCACTAGCAAACAAATTATTTTTTATGTTTTTTTTTTTTTTTTTTTTTTTTTTTTAAAATATTTTTTATGTGTTTTTTTATTCAACTACAAGACTGGAAGATGGTTGAGCCTGGTGTGCCATGACTTCCAGTTCTGTATCTTCTATCATTTGTTTCATAAATGCTTCTTTACTGATAGGCCTATTATAAACTTTGAGCCTATGTCCATTCACTATAAAGGAGGTGGAGTCCTGGTCGATTGTCTTGATTTTGACTGCTCCATTGTCAAAGATTTCGTCAATTTCATATGGGCCTAGCCAGTGTGTTGTGAACTTTGCTTTGAAATCTTTGAACTTGGAGTCAAAAAGTAATGCCCAGTCTCCCTTGCGAAATGTCTTTGTTTTGATATATCTGTCGTGCCACTTCATTCTTTGTTGTTGCACCAATGTAGTATGTTCTATGGCTTGTTGACGATGCTCATCCAATTGATTCAGTTCCATGATCTGCTGCTGTTGTGCTTCTGTCAGGTCTAGTCCTAGTTCAGCTGCTAGTCTGTATGTTTGTATTTGAAACTCTATAGGCAATAAGGCCTCTTTCCCATATACTAACTGGTATGGACTAAAACTAGTTGTATTCTTCCATGTGATTCTGTAGGTCCATAGTGCATCTTTTAATTTTTCAGACCAATCTTTTCTGTTCATCTGTACTGTTTTTGTCATGATATTTTCTAGGACTTTATTTGTTGATTCAACCTACCCATTTTCTTGAGGATGATATGGTGTAGATTTCCTGTGTTTGATCTTGTATTTCTCTGTTAGATCTCGTACCAGCTTTGATGTAAATTGTGTTCCTTGATCTGTTACAATTTGTTTAGGTACTCCATATCTGACAAAGATTTCTTCAAAAAGAAAGGTGACCACTGTATCTTCTGTTGCTCTGTTCACTGCTTTAGCCTCTGCCCACTTGGTTACATAATCTGTACATACTAAGATGTACTTCTTTCCATTTGATGGTGGATTGATGGGTCCAACAAAGTCAAGTGCCCATTGCTCAAATGGTTCTATGAGGACCTGTGGCTTCAGCGGCATCTCATCTGTTGTGATTGGTCTCCCTGTTCTCTGGAAACTGTCACATTGCTTGACATATTTCTTAGAGTCCCTGAAGATGGATGGCTAGTAGTAGCCTAGTTGCAACACCTTATATGCTGTTCGTTTGTCTGCAAAATGGCCACCACATGGTTCATCGTGACATGCTCTTATAATGTCTAATATTTCATCTTCTCGCACACATTTTCTAATTATCAAATCTGAACCAGTATAAAATAAATCACCATTTACCCAACTATACCTAGAGCTTTCTCTAACAATTTTGTGTCTTTGCTTTTTAGTGAATTGAGTTGGAAAATTTCCAGAAGATAAATAGTTTGCAATGTCTGCAAACCATGGTGTTTTTACTGTGATGGCAAACAGGTGTTCATCGGGAAAGTTATCTGCAACCGGATTTGGATCGTTGGGTGAATGTATGCGGGACAGAAAGTCAGCCACTTGATTTTCCTTGCATGGCCGGTCTTGTATTGTGATATTAAATTCTTGCAATAACAGTAACCATCTTGTTATTCTTCCATTGGTAATGGGTTTATTCATCAAGTATTTGATTGCTGAATGATCTGTATGAATGAAAAATTGATATCCTGTTATATAGTGTCTGAATTTGTTTACTGCATGTATAACGGCTAACATTTCTTTCTCTGTGACTGTGTAGTTCAATTCTGCAGGTGTTAGATTCTTGCTTATAAAGTATATTGCATAATTGAACAAGTTCTCTTTCTGTCCAAGAGAGGCACCTATCGCAGTATCAGATGCATCAGTTGATATATGAAATGGCAAAGACCAGTTTGGCCCACAGAGAATGGGTGCAACTGATAATTTTTCTTTCAGATTTTGAAATGCATTTTGACAGTCATTTGTCCGGTGAAATTCAATATCTTTTACTAATAGTTTAAACAGAGGTTGGGCTATTTTACTGAAGTTTTCAATGAATCGTCTATAATAGCCTGCATAACCTAAGAAACTTCTTACCTCTTTCTGTGTTGTAGGAGGTATTAAGTTTACTAGGACTTGAATTTTTGATGGATCCACTTTAATTCCTGAAGCAGAAATATGGTGTCCCAGAACTATTCCTTCTGTCAACATTATATAGCATTTCTCATTGCTTAATGACAAATTTGTTTCAATGCATCGTTTTAGAACTTTCTCAAGATTATTTAGGCAATCATTATATGTGTTTCCATAAACTGTGAAGTCATCCATATAAACCTCTACACATTCATGAATTAGATCAGCAAAAATTGCAAGCACTGCTCGTTGAAAAGTTGCAGGTGCATTACATAAACCAAATGGCAAAACATTATATGCATAGGTTCCCCATGGGCAAGTGAATGTTGTCTTGTCTTGGTCTTCTGTTGCTATTCTTATCTGGTTGTATCTGCTAAACCCATCCAAGAAGGAGAAAAGTTTTTTTCCAGCTAATGAGTCTAACACTTGATCAATGAATGGTAGAGGAAAATGATATTTTAGTGTAGCTTTGTTTAGTTCCCGATAGTCCACACATACCCTCCACTTTCCATTTTTCTTTGGTACAATAACCAGTGGAGAAACCCATTGACTATCTGAAATAGGATAGATGAATCCAACATTTAACAATTTTTGCAGTTCTTCTTTCACTATTTCTTTCATCATGGGATTCATTCGTCTTTGAGGTTGTCTTACAGGTTTGAGTTAATCATCTGTATAGATGTGGTGGACACATGTGCTAGGATGGATTCCTTGCATGTCAGTATAATCCCAGGCAAAAGCTTTTGAATATTTCTGTAATAATGCAATTACCTCTTGCTCTTGTGCTGATTGCAACTCGTTTCCAATGTTTAAATGTTTTCCAGGATTTACCTCAATTGTTTTTGTTGTTGGATTGGAGATTGTGTTTACAGGAAAGATGTCTATAAAAGATTTCCGCAAAGTTTGAACAGTACAAGTTTCCTGAAAGCATTGATTCAAAAGGTTACTTGCAGCTTCATATTGGACTTCTCTAAGCTGCTCTGAAATACTTGGTTCGGAAATGAAAAGATCCATTAAGTCTTCATTCTCTTCTTCTTCTCTTAAATCAAAGAATTGATTTATACTTAAAACTGATTTAGTTTGTTGTTTTTCTTGAGCTTCAAGTACTGATTCTAAAGAAGTTGATTGTGCAGGTGAATAAAGAGAAATATGTTTCCTTTCATCTCCATGTGAAATAATCATGCTTCCTGATCTGCATCCTATAAAGGCATCAGCGGTAGCTAACCATGGTCTGCCTAAGATTAGAGGATGTCCTCCCAAATTTGTTTTTGGTTGCAAGATAAAGAAGTCAACAGGATACTCCCATGAATCCAAAGAGACTATGATATCTTCCAATATCCCTTCAGGAACAACTTTAGATCTGTCTGCTAGTTCTAAGATTGTAGAGGTTGATCTAATGTTGTTCAAATGCAAAGTTTTCATTGTCTCCATTTTCATTACATTTATAGCTGCTCCCAAGTCTATTAATGTGTTTGGTACTGAGAAATTATTTATTGATATAGTAACCATAGGGATACCGGGATCAATATATTTTTCTACTATGGTTTGTGTAGACATGAGGCTTGCTAGTTTACCAATGACTTGGATTGTAGTAGGATCCTTCTTCTTTTTCTGTGATTTCTTAATGCACAATTCCTTTATTGTTTTAGCATATATTGGTATTTCTTTAATTTCCTTCAACAAAGGAATTTTTACATAAGCATTTTTTAACTCATCTAAAATATCAAATTCAGGAAGGGTTATTTCTTTTTGTTGTTCCACTAACCTTTCAGGATAAGGTGGTGTTTGTGTTGTAATGTTTGTTCCTTTCTGAATTTGTATCTCAGTTTGTGATGTTTCAGGTGATTCTCCTTGTTCAGTTGGTTCTTCTATGATTGGAGGAGAATCCTTTTTAAGCACTTTTCCAGACCTTAGATGGAATTCATTAAGAGGAAGAATTGAATATGTGGGAAAACATGCTGCTTCCTCTATAGTGTATGCAGCTTTGTCCACCTTATTATTCGGATTTTCCATTGGTTGGGCTGGTAATTGAGTTGGTCTGGGTTGATTTGTGGGTAGCTGTAACTGTTGTGGTTGGGTCAACAACGGTGGAGGATTCTGCTGTGGAGATGGGATGGATTGTGGATATGCAGAATGTTGTTGTTGAAATGGTATGGATTGTGGATATTGTGGATATTGTGGATATGTAAATGGATGTTGGTATTGTTGCTGGTATTGTTGTTGATACTGTTGAGGTGGCTGGTTTCCATAACCATATCCTCTCCAACCTTGTGCAGGTTGTTGTGGATATTGTTGTGGAGGCCAAGCTTGCCATGGCATTGGAGGGGTCCAAGGATTTTGAGATGGATAGAGGTAATTTTGTTGAGGGAATTGTTGTTGATTTTGTTGAGGCATCCTAGGTTGCCATGGTCTTCGTGGTGCTACATAATAAAAACCTTCTATTCCTGGCACTTCTTCCATTGAATTCATTTGTAATTCTTTCAATCTTAGACAATTTTATGTGGAATGATTTTCTGTACAAAGACCACAAACCTGAACACTATCCAAAGGACATTCTCTCAATGGATGTTTCTTTCTACATTTGGGACAAAAGATTGCTAGAGCTTGTTCTTGTTCTTCTTTCTTCTTGTTTGCCTTTAGCACATCTAATTGTGTCCCTAATCTTGGTTATAAAGTATATTGCATAATTGAACAAAATATAGCTGGTTTTCAAGCACAAAATGCTTATAAAGTATATTGCATAATTGAACAAGTTCTCTTTCTTCTTCCTGTTTTTAATCTTCCTCTAGAATATTTTTGACATAACTCAACAATTTCTTCGAATGGTAGGTTTGAAATGTCTCCTTTACCCATCACATTCAAGATGTCAAGGTATTCATCTCTTACACCCTTGAGAAAGATTGTTCGAATGGTTTCTTGATTTAGAGAGTGTTGTTTAGATTTCTGTAGATTATATGCAAATCTTTCCAAATATTCTTCTAAAATTTCATCTTCTTGTTGTGTCATTCTGAAAACATCTTCCTTTGAATCTCTAGATCTACAATAAGCTTGATATTTTTTAAGGAATACTGATCTCATATCATCCCAAGAAGCTATTGTTTGTTCTCCTAAACCCATAAACCATTTCAAAGCTGCTGCTTTTAATGTTGCAGGGAAAAGACGAAGTTTATGAATGTCGTCAGTGTATCCATATGTTCTACATAGAATATCAAATTCAAACATAAATGCATCAGGATCTTCCGTGGACATTCCATAAAAATTTGGCAATACAGAAGGTGGAATATTTTTCATTTTCACTTCTTCTCCTAATATTGCACTTGTGTCTATTATTGGAAAGCCAAAGGTAGTCTCTTGATCATTACCATCTTCTTGTCTTTTCCGATCGTTTTCTATTTTTCTATCATTTTCTTGTTTTATCTCCTGCTCTCTCTTTCTTCTCCATTCTATTTGTTGTCTTTCATATTCAGCTCGTTGTTCAGGAGTGAAAATAACAGATCCATGTCCCTCTTCTGCCATTGGTTGATTTGTTTCAATTTTGAGTGGAGTTTCAGGTTGCTGGAAGATAGGAGGATTTATGGATGGAAAGACAGATTGTTTTCCTTTGATAATTTCTTTTTGTTTTCCAGAAATTGAAGATTGTTTTTTCTTTGCTTCCCAAGCTAACAAAGTTTTCCTCTCAATCAAAGTTAATCTTTGTCCACTTCTTTGTTTTTCTGCCAATTCCTCAATTATTGGATTACCAGTAACTGGGGTGTTTGATGATCCTATCTCTATTTGTGGGGGATTTTTAATAAATCTACCTTGAGGATCTCTATATCTAGGCATAAAGAAACATAACTAAAAAAAATGTAACTAATGTTTTTGTTGTTTTGAAATTTATCTTTCTATTGACTATGCCGATATTTGCCTCCCCGGCAACGGCGCCAAAATGTTGAGCTAATTTATGTACCTAAATTAACACAATTATTTCTTATCAATCCGGGTTGTTTATGCTTTGAGGCAAGTTCACTATATGTGAAGATCAGATGTAATCAAACCTTGAAAGATAAGTTATTCAAAAACTGAAAGTAATACATCCTATAATTCTAATTCAATTAGTTTAAAAAGAGGAAGAATATTGAAATGGTTCTTGACTCAAGAAGTCCACTTTCACCTCAATTACCACTTAATGAATCAGAGATTAAAGCCAAGAACTTAAGATGGATAAATTATTAATGAAATAAACTCTTAACTTAAGAGACACATAAGGTATTCCATCATAATTCATTCATCTCAATATCAAAATCTCAATAAGAAACTACTTGCATACAAACAAAGAAAACTAGTTTTAATTCATCATTTTAGTAGAAGGGATGCTCAACTTGAACACCTGTTTTTCCAACTCGATAAAGTGATGAATAAGCTATGAACTAATGAAATCAATCACTATGCATGAACCATAAAGCAATCTGAAATAAAGCTTTGAAAAACCAGTTCTACAATAACCAAATTACAAGGAAATAAAACTAGTTAACAAGGAAGTGTACTTAGCTTGGAATGGGGGCCCTCCACCCTTGCCTTGCACACTTGAGAGGTGATCTCAAAAGCTTAAATTCAGTTACACATCCATAGCATTGAACAGCAAAATAATAATAACACAAGTCTTCAAATTAGCTCCTCAATCCAAAGGTGTCACAGCATAAAAGTATAATAAGTCAATACATAAGCCATCAAAGTTTTGGCTTTAAATAAGAAGTCTCATGAAACAAACTGATCTATATTCACTCAAACAAACCCATCTACTCTCATCCACCTATCTAAGTCGAATTCATTACTCTTATCCCAAGAAATATGACCAATCCCACAGAATCTCAAAACTGCCCTATTTCTATGGGATTTCTGAATGACTAGTCATGATTGACTAGCACCAAATGGGCCTAATAAAGCTTGTTCTGTTCGAACTAAGCATAGATGGCTTAATCCTAGTTCCCAAGCTGTCCATCCATGCATTCAATTCGTGCCCAAGTGTCCTGCAACCACATCAACCATAGAGCTATTACGGGAATTTCTGAATCTACCAATTTTGCACTAAAAACCAAACTTTCATAAAAACTTTAGAAATTGAAAAATTAAAATTAAATACCTGAATGGATATCAAATATACATCAAAATGGAATAAATGAAGGGAAAATGGATGGGAAATAGATGGATTATTAAGTTTCTTTGAGCAAAAATAAGACCAAAACTAAGGCCCAACACTCCCTCTCAACAAGAAAGGATTGTCTTTGCATGCACCCTACAACTCCATGCATCCGCTCTACAATAATTTCATGCAACACTTCTGAAATTGAATAGCCTCCAAAAAACTGAATCATTATAATGCATCTATCATCAAAGTCTTCTGACTTCTGATGGTACCAACTACACATGTCTTCTGGAACCACTGTGTTGTTGAAATCTGCACCCATGCACTCTACACTTGCTGTCAACTATGATCGACGCTCCAGTATTTGACACTGCCACTTAGATCTGGTTGCATCAATCCAAATGATCATGCTACTGCTGCTCTTTGGGTGCCTCGTAGCCAGGTTCAATTCATCAAATCCACACCATCTCAATGAATCCTACCCAGAAATATCTTCTTGGGATTACTCATGCATGTTGCCCCACCTCTCACCTGGTGGTTTAGGCGCATGCACTCCCTCTACCCATCTGGCACGAAATTTCTCTGCATGAGTGGTTCCTCCCACTCCATGATCCTCATCTTCTGGTTGCTCCACATCCCGAGGTTCACTCTTACCTGCATGCAAATATTGCTCCCTCTCAAGCTTCAATTGGATGTCTTTCTTGCACTTCCCAATAGTAGGAAGCTCCGTAGAAATCCCATCTACTTCAAGTTTCTAGAGATTCTTCACTCGAATCCCAACCTTCTTGGCTTGCCCTGTTGCTTTGTTTCACAGGAAAACTTTTCCTTCACTAAAGACAACATCATAGCCTCTATCCTCTAACATTGTGACTGAGATTAAATTATTCTTTAAAACTGGAACATGCACAACATCTTTTAAATGAAAGAGTTTACCTACCGCCCTATGAAAGATAATGGTACCAATGTCGGTCACACTATATCTTCCATCTTCGCCCAACTCAACATGCAACTAGAGATCTTTCTCCACCAAGTCACTAAACAATTTCTCATCTCCCGTCATGTGAAAGGAAGCACCACTATCAAAGTACCACCCTGATCCCAATGCACTAGACACCATGCATGTGATCAATGATAATTCAAGCTCAAATTGCGAGGAAAGAGCCTCACCAGATGCAGCTCTAGTAGCCATCTTGTTGTTCTTCTTATGTGGACAATTATTGGCAATATGTCCAAACTCGTGACAATGAAAACACTTCACTTTGGATATGTTGTGCTCCTTGCCATCTTCATTGGCCTCAGGTTTTGAATGGAATTTCTTCCCCTTCTTTTTCTTCGCCTTGGAAGCCAAAGCACAATCCTCTTCATCATCATGCTTTGATGACGATCCATCCCTGGTGATCCGCCTTATCTCCTCCTACACTAAATCTAACCACAATCGCTCCCAATCCAGTAGTTTCTCCCATCCATTGACATAGTCTTGATAATTGTGCCAATGGAGTGGCTTTCCCATGAATTCTTGACATAATATGGTCTTTCACACCTTTCAACAGAATCCTCCTCACCCTTGCTACGTTATTTTTTCATGCATCAAGTACAGCAGCATCTGCCAAAGTGGGCTTAGGAACATCATTATCGATGAACTCCTTCAAGTCATTATCTTCAAGCACCACCTCCATCTTGTGCTTCCAGGCTATGTAGTTTGAGTTGCCCTCGAATTCATACTCCAACCGCAACCCATTGAAAGCCATTTCAATTTTTACTCAACTGTCGCACCAAGAAATTCTTGCAACAATTCGAATTGTCCACCAGCACAAAACTCAACATTGCTTCAATATTGCAATCTCCAGTGATCAACACTGCTCCAATACCATGTAGAAATTTATAAACACAAAAAAATTAATATTATGTTAGATACAGAATCCTTCCACTTAATTCTTTGCGGAAATTAAATCGCCAATTGCAAACACATGAAGAAAAATCATTCACACATAACAAGATGTTTTACCGAGAAAGCTTAAAGCTAAAAACCCCAAATATCATATATTATGTATATCAATGGATCATGAAATAATCTCATATATATCATACAAATATCAGCTCATAGAGCTCTCAATACAATATACAATCGTCTCACACTGTCTTGCAGAAATTTGCACCTCCATGCACTAATTTTTTGCCTCCTGACAGCCTGCCTCCACTACGCAATCCCTGTTGAAGAAGAACCATGAATGAATTCGACCTTACCTTGCCTTGACTATGCAATACTCATCATTATCTCCAATGTTTGTGTAGATGCATTGAATGCATCACCATAGTCACAACTGATAGTCCATCTCACCCTTTCACCTATCTCTCCACTCGGTCTCCACTGGATCTGACATGCAAGTAGTTAACTGTTGTATTTCTTCAGTTGCAAGTAAGACACTACTTGTGAATTAATTAAATATTTAATTCACTCATATTTCACTAGTGTATGTTCAGTTACAACTAGCACAACTGAGTTTAACTCACTGAAATGAGTTAAACTAAATAACAACTCACATAACTACTCTTCCAACTCTGTTACAACTTGCCACAATCAATTATAACTAAGTCCTTCATGCATGAATCACCGACCAACCTTGGAATTCGAAATTCCTTCAATCAATTGGTTTGCCACATCAGTTAACTGAAATAAAGTGCTCCAAGAGAATAAGTTACTATTTATTGTCTGATTATTATTGAGGGCTAATAATAATCGACATGCATTCTAATATTAGATAGACGATCTATAAATAGACCTCGCCCATACATATAAAAATAGAAACTCGTCTAAGAAATAGATTTTTCTCAACCATCTAGAATCGGCCTCGTGCTAATTTTAGATTTTTCTCATCATGTCTATTTTTAGACATACACCTAAAAATAGCCTGTGTGGGCCCCACCTAGTTTAGGTGCTTATTTTTCACTAAGATCAAGGATGATGTTTTTGGATGCCACTTTCACTATTTCTTGTTGCAAAATTCAACAATATTCAGAAGTCTCAATATGAAATTATACAAAATCTCCATGCTTGAATGGTTCATAAGCTTGGTTTAAATAGAAAAATGATAAAAAAAAAACTAAGTTACAATGTCTCTAACAACCTTATCCATCCTAATCTCACCCATATAGGTCGAACTCATTCATTCAGTTACACAAAGTCTAGAAAAATCCCAAAAAATACTAATTCTGCCCTTTTTCCTAGGGATTTCTAAAAAACAGGTCATGTTTGACCAGCTTTGACCAAGCCTGTTTTAGCTTAGTTTGACCAAACCAATAGATTATTTTCCATCTGTGGTTCCCAAGATTTCCAAATCTATGCTTAGCTTGTGCCCAGGTGTCCTGCACATATGACTTCCATGAAGCAATTACGGGAATTTTCAATTCTGTCCAAAAATACTCTTAAAACCCAATTTTTACAAAAATATCTAAAAATTGAAAAACATAATTTAATTACCTGAATATGCATAATAAGGTCAAAATAAGGCATATGTAGATGATATAAGGTGGAAAATGATGGAAATTAGGTGAATTGTCAATAAGAAAAATTTACCAAAATTGAGGGCCAACATCTCCCCCTTGTTGATCTTCAAGTATGTCCTCATGCTTTGTTGGCTCAAGGGGTCCTGACCCAGGTTCGGAGGTTAAGGTTTGCCAACAAACCCCTATACTACTGGCCCTTTTGGCAGTGACCTGCTTGTGCAGGTCAAAGTCTCACCCGAAGCAGTATGAGTGGGTACTAGAACCAGGTTTCCGCACCCTGAGAGAGGATAGGTAAGCCAAGCATAGTTGCGTCCGGCTTTATAATGACCAGATCGCCTATCTCAAAATCGGATCTATAGATCTTCTTCGCATCCACATGCGCAAGGTCAACTATACTTACTGTGCTCAACAACTCATATACTTCTAAAGCAGTAGTGCAGCATTACATAAAACACAACATAACAGACCCATATGCAGAATAAACACTTAACACAGTACTTACACAGCTTAACACATCAGTTATCAAAGATTCGCATCAACGGTACAAATATATTTAGCTATGCAACAACCTTTCTCATTCATTAATCCTTCAGTTCCTTCTTACAATACCCAAACCCGACCTGCGCACACAGCAGCAAGGTCTGCACGCAGCAGGACTTGGGATCTCCGCGCACACAGCCAGCAGGAGTCCTTTCCCCAAAAACCCAAACAGATCTACTAAGCCACAATCTGCATCAAGATCTCATCATATTCTCCCTTATAATTCAAAATGTCCCTCTATTTATCACAATCTAGCCTAATCTTTCCTATGGTCCGCAAACCATGGTTTGCGGACTCTAGGTCTACCCTTTGACCCATTACAATGCTTTTGGGGCTTTGCCCCAACCCAAAACCCTTGCGCTAGACTAAATATAATAAAAAATATGCAAAATTGGGCCAGTTTCGCAGCTTGCAGGAGACCCTATTCCAACAGTCCCCCAACACAATCTTGTGACTCATCCCGAGTCACTGTGACCACAGGTCCACCAATTTTCCCTAGAGCTGCTTGATTATCTTGACCAGCATGCATATCTCATTTGTGCCTCAGCGCCCCATCCCTGGTGGGCCGATTATGCCTAAGACAACTATTCTGGCCATATAGTCATTTAACCTTGTATGGTTTGAGCCGATTTCCATTGACATATCTTGGTAACACGTCACCGCATAGGGTAGCTAACCTGACTACTCCAGCATCTATGATTTCCTTAATAGTGTAGGGACCAAGCCAGTGCTATCGGAATTTCCCCGGGTGTTTCGCAAACTAGCTATCATATAAGAGGACTAGGTCGTCGTATACGAATGTTTTCTGGCGAATATGCCGATCATGCCAAGCTTTATTGTGAGCCTTCTAAACCTATTGATGAAAGTTATCAATGAACCGATCTTCTTCCAACGCCAAAAGCTACGCAAGGCGTTCTTCCATGATGTCAGGTTCTACCATATTTGTAAATGTTGCGATACATAGACTAGGAACAATGTTTTCCATTGGCATAATGGCCTCTTTGTCGTAGACCATCCGAAAGGGGGTCCTTCTTGTGAGCTTTTTTCAGGTCATCTGATAGGCCCACAGAACAGAGGGGATGTGTACATCCCAATCACTGCGATCAACATTGCAAACCTTGGTCAATGCCTATTCTAAGATTTTTTTGAAAGCCTCGACCGCCCCATTTGCCTGTGGATGATACAGTGTACTTTTTACGTGATGGATCTGGAATTCCTCATTCAGGGCTTGTATCGTTTCATTAACGAAATGTGTTCCTAGTCTCTCATCGGGATCTTTGGGCATCTCACCTGTCGATTTTATCAAAGATGAAGTGTGTAGCAAGATTCGTAGCATAATCTTTAGAATCTATGGATCAGCAAGATTGGCAAAGTCCGATCACAGAAACAGCATCGTTTCAACCACTTTGGGATTCTAGGATCTAGCCCTCTTGAATCCGGAGAGGGATCTCTCCAATAAGTGCAAAGATGGATTTGTCTTTGAAGTTTTGGGTAATAATATTAGGCTAGTTATGAAGGCTAAGGGTTTGTTTTTTTTTTGGATGGTTGAGCATGATTACTATTTGAGGTGGAAAGTCCTAAATGCAAAGAATTTCAAAGGTGAGAAGTTGCAAGCAATGAGAGTAAGTTTCAGCCAAAAAGATAGATAAATGCAGGTTTTAGTCCATTGGGCTATGGAGTCATAATAGGGTTTAATTGGAACAAAAAGAGGCAAGATTAGTCCATGGGGCAAGTCATCTATGTCTAAGGATCTCTTTGAAATTTGATTTATGGAATGAAATGATACAACAAGTAGGAGAATTAAACAGATGAGGAACAAAGAGCAGCCCAGGATCTGGTAAGTACTTCTAAACTAGCCAGCCTTTGACATAGACTCAAGAAAACATAAAATTAAACTAGGATCTGGTAAGTACTTTTAAACTAGCCAACCTTTGATACACTTTCAATAGAAAACACTTTAAAACCAAGGGAAACTTGAAGGCAACTTTTGGAGTAGAAACTAGCGGGCCGGGCTCACCACAAATCCTCTCCTAACTCTGCTTTACCTGGTTACTTTCAAGGCAAACACAAAGATAACACAGAATGGCCTAAGATCTAGTAAGTACTTCTAAACTAGCCAACTTTTAACACATTCCAAGGGAAACATTCAGACAGTTGTGGGGATAAAACCGGGACCAGGGCTCACCATATCTTCCTCAATTCATCTTCACTAAACATATATTGAAAATAACATTTAAGAATAACATTCAGCTAAGACAATAGGACGAGGGAATGCCAACATTCCTATGCTTGAAATGAATTAAATCATTCCTAAATAACACATTTTAGAAGAAAACATTCAAATAAAGATTTTCAGTCAGAGAAGTTTACTGATGTACAGTAGGTCCTAACTCTATGCATGTTGTTCTTTATAAGAGAAAATGGAACACAGTGAAAACAGGAACAAAATGACAAGTTACAATAAGAAAAACATCACCGTCAACATAGACCAGGATCCCATAAATCAGCTGTATTGATGCTCCAAACTAGTTACAGCTTTAAGTCCAGTGCTTTAGTTTAGAAACCATCTACACATCTCAGCCTAACCTATCTATCACCAGCAGAGCTCCAAGAGCCAGTGAATACTATTTACAATTAGAAGTTTCCAGCTCAATTACATTACAATGTTCAACAACCTGATCAACCAACCCCTCTCTCATCTTCTGCAGTAGTATATATAGAAGAATGAGGAGGTGAGAACTGATAAAAGATCTCCAATTACAATTAATACAGACTTAATGGCTTCTTGGCCTTTGAGCGGCTCAATGAAGAAACTTTCATACATATCCTCTGTATTAAATGATTTTCATAAAGATTTAAGCTCGGTGGGAGCTTTTGTTGACCTTTGAGGTTTAGTGTGGCGTCAAAGTAACTCTGCAGATGTTTGTCATTAATTTTCCTGCAGAATTTACCTTTTGGTTGTGTTGTGAGGTAGATATCCGGTCCTGATTAATAAATTCAACCTTTGATTGAATACTTTGAGGTACAGGTGGCATTTCAGTAGCTGGGAGGAATCAATTTGCCTTAGATGTGGCGGTGGAGGCGTTTCTGTTGATAAAACACTTAAGATTTTCTTTAAACTGTGTTTTAAATTGGGGATTAGGCTTTTGATAAACATTCTTAGCCGTGATCTCTACAAATATGTCTTCCATCCTTTGTCCTGGTTCATTTTGATCTTCGTCATTGATACTCTCTGACTGTGCCTGATTCATGGTTTTTGCCGGTATGCAGGGCTGCGCAGGGTTATGTGGCATCAATGCCTTATGAATCATTGATAAAACGTGGAGTCAAACCCCGTGTTGATTTTCTTTTGAGATGGATCGTAGGCAGAGGATGATTATCTCACTTTAAATTTCTTCACTCATGGCTTGAAAAAACACTTGAAACCCCAAAATACTTAACAAAATTATAAAATCCATGCATAGAGCAGTTTTCATCAAGCTTCAATGCAATGTGGAGAGAGCGTGGCCGTTAGATGGCATCATCCAACGGTCAGGATTTGATTAGAGGAGTCAAAGGGAGGGTGGTAGAATCTATTAAATCAGAGTCGTCGATCGCGCAGAGATCGACGGTCAGGAGAGGAGGCATAAGGTCAAAGCGAAAAACGTTGACCGGGCGATGAATCTGGGAGATGAAATATGGGTCGTCGATCTGCAGATCAGATCGACGGCGGAGATCTATTGAAAGCTACACCATGGGCCAGTTAACTGTCGGGCATCTTTGGTGAGCGAAAGCCGTCGGATGGGCAGCCTCAGATCGAACGGTGGACGCCAATATCGCGCGGGGTCCACGTCTGATGTTTAACGCGCGATGGACGAAGGTTTGGTGAATAGTGCCCGAGACACGTGTTGGCCAGCGTATGGAATCACTGCGAAATGGAAGAAAACCGCCCTCCGCTCGAAGGCGGTGTGATGGATACCGCCGGTTTTGGCGACGGCGAGTGGATGGTGGGGACCACCGGGTTGAGGGATTCCGCGCCGTCGATCTGCAGATCAGATCGACAGCGGATAATGATTTAAAAATCAGACTGGCGAAAAGTTATAATATAATAAAAACGTCAAAAATAATATATAAACCAAAGTTTTTATATTTCGGGCGGATGTATTTAATATTCAAAATGGCTTGGCGCCCGTCTGCGGGGCCGCAGGTTACATGGAGGATCATACGACCGGGGGGGTTATGCAGGAAGGGGCTAAGACCCATATATGTCCAAAATGTGGGTTTTTATGGTTTTCAAGGCTAATAATGGGCAACGATAGAGGAAAAAGGGGGAAAAAGGCTAAAATGAGGTAAGTTTGGAAGAAGGGGAAATGGGAAATGTTGCTTGCAGCAGTATTCTTCATTGGGAATCAGCAGGATTTCTGAGTGTAAAATAAACCAGTAGTGAAGATTATGGACAGAGGCAGGAGGCCTCCAAGAGTCTTCAAGAGCCAACACTTTTTAGTAATAAAAGTTGTTCTTTGAAGGCTCAAAAAGTCTTAGCCACCTTTTGCTATAAAAAAATTTATAGGTGGCTAACAGTGGCTCCACTTGGGGATGGTGCCTTCTTGAAGGCATCAAGAACTTCAGACTTTCATTCTCTGGGAGGCTAACCTGTGCTTTATCCATTGGGCTGCCTTTCTTCCTGTAGATGACGTTCTTTTGAAAACATATTGGTAGCCATAAAAACAATGGTTCTTTCATAAACAAGCTTTCTACCTACCCAATCCTACATATCTAACATTTTTTCTTCATTAGAGTGCACTTGGATTGGCAAACTCTTTTACAAAATTTTATTCTTTTAAAAGCAGGAAAACTAATCTATTTCTACTCCTTATTTCTCCATGGACCCAGATTAAACAGTTGAGCCCATATGATTCTCTACCTAATCTACTGTCTGTTGGGATTAGACTGTCCAACAAACTTTATTCTCTGAATTCTACAACAAAAATTAAAAAGCATTCAAGTCAGGATTGAACAGTCTAACTTGATGCTGGTCTATGGCATAAAAACAAGCTGCACATAGACATTTATTTGGTAGAAAATTAAATCAAAAAATGGAATGCTTAAGATCTGAAATTTTCTCACCATGGCCTTCTCTTTTCTTTACAGCTCTATTTTGAATTTGTTTGAGTTGTGTTGTCTTTATCAACTGGTTCGGATTTTGAGCTGATTAGAACCAGATTTACATCTTCTTTGACTCAGAGAATAAAACAAATTTGAGTCATTTTCTATTTGGAAACTGAGGTTCAGATTTTGATCATGTTTGAACCTTTAATTTCTATCCTAAACTACCTACTGATAAGCCAAGATTAAACAGTTTGGAAAATCGATTTCACTATCCTATCAGCGGAAAATTTAAAGCTAATTAGTCAAGTTTAGACAGTTTGACTAACTAGAAGTGTGTTCTTAAGGAGTGGCATTTGAGCTTACACACTTTCGGATTTGTTTCTCTTTTTTGGTATGGGGCTATACCTTTCTTGCTTTCATAATGTGCCCTCTTTTCTTTCTTTCATTGTTTTTTTGTATTTTGATTTTTCTAATTTTGAATGAAATGGTGGATGAAGTATTTATAATGAGAAAAAGATAAAAAGGATTTCGGATCATAACATGGATCAAGAGAAGTAATGCTTAAGTACATCCTCTATCATGACCCCAAACACCACTCACAACCTCCTACAATCCAATGAATAGAGTAAGGGCCAAGCCATAAGTTGTAAAATTTTCCATGCTTGCCCTTTTCTTCCCTCCTTGAGTCCCACTTTAAAACTTTGTCCCCAATTTTGAAATTGCTGGCCTTTGCTCTTCTGTCAAATTTTTTTTTAATGTTGATCTGTTTCTATAATGCTTTGTTATAAACCTCCTCTCTGGTTTGCTGAATATGAATGGTTTGATTTATTCTTCTGATCATGTCATTATCTTCAGTTTGAAACTCTTGAATCAAATTCATTACTGGTACACCAAGGCTGTTTGGAAAAATTGCATCAGTACCATACACCAACTGAAAAGGTGACATGCCAATAGATTTCTTCAAAGTCAAACTGTTAGCCCACAGTGCGTGAACTAGATTTGTATGCCAAGACTTTTTATTGTCCTCCAACTGTTTCTTGATTATGTTCAGTAAACTTTTGTTTGAGGATTTTGCAAGTCCGTTACCTTGAGGGTAATAGGCCGTGGAATGCCCCAATGTTATCTGATATCTGTGATATAAATCAACCATCTTGTTTGATCCAAATGCTGCTGCATTATCAGTGATAATCTTGGTAGGACAGCCAAATCTGGAGAGAATGTTAGTCTCCATAAATTTTATGATAACTGAATCATTGGCCTGCCTACAAGGTATGGCTTCTATCCACTTAGTGAAATAGTCTGTGGCAGTGAGAATCCATCTATGCTGGGCAGAATATGGGGGGTGGATTTCTTCTATGAAGTCAAGTCCCCACTATTGAAATGGGGCTTCAACAGTGATAGGATGCAGAGGCAGGGGTAGCAGTTTTCTTTTTCCTTCAAAAAGTTGACATTTGTGAGAGGCTATGATCAACTTGTGCACATCATGGAAAAGAGTAGGCCAATAGAAACCAACCCTCAAGATTTTTTTGGCTGTTGTCTTCCAGTACAAATGACCTCCACACTCTCCTTCATGGAATTGGTATTTAACCTTTTATGCATCAAACTCAGGCAAACATTTAAGTAATACACCACTTTCATTTTTCCAGTAAAGACATCTATCAATAATGCAATAGTTTACAGCTTTCAATTTGAGGAATCTTGCCTTTGTTTTTGTCAAACCAGGAGGTGTATTCAAATTAAACAAAACATAAACAATATCAGCATACCAAGGAGAATTCATAAAATGATCTTCAACTATAGGATTTGAGAATTCTTCTTGGTCATCCAAAGCATTAATTATATTAATATCAAGAACTTGAAAATTTGATTCAGCCATTAATCTAGCTAGACCTTGGCCTTTGATGAGTTTAGTGGGTTTTATCTCTAAATCATATTCAAGGATAACATCAATCCACTTACCTCTCTTACCATCTGGGTCCTGTGTTAGAATGTCTTTCACAACTGAATTTGGGACAAAGGCAATGACGTGTGAGTGAAGGATTTATACTCTGAAGTCTTTCAAAGCTTTAATCAAAGCAAAAGCTTGCTTCTCCATAATGTTATACTTCAAAGGAGAATCCCTCAATGCCTTGCTAAAGAATGCAATAGGCTGCTCTTGTCCTTGTGTATTTTTCTGTAAAAGGACAGCAGCTATGGTATGTTTTGATGCAAACAAAAAAATATAAAAATCCTTTGAAAAATCAGGACTTATTAGAACCGGTGTTTTGGTTAATGCTTGTTTCACCAGCTCAAAGGTCTCCTTTTCTTCCAAGGTCCATTTTACCCTTTGCTCCTTCTTCAACATGTTTGTGATATTTCTAAGAAGCTCAGCCAAGTTGGGGATGAACCTTCTCAAAAAGTTAATCTTTCCAATGAAAGATTGCAACTCCTTGATGTTCCGAGGATGAGAGATTTGCAATATGGCCTCAATCCTCTTTGGATCTATCTTAATACCCTCTTCTGAAATAATGTGCCCAAGAAGCTTACCTTCTTGGAGACCAAATAGTGTCTTCTTAGGGTTTAAAGATATTCCAAACTTTCTGCATTTCTCAAAAACTGTTCTCAAATGTTCTAAGTGCTCTTCATCTGTTTTTTAAAATGCAGTGACATCATCAAGGTACATAATGATGAAGAAGCCCAGTTCCTCCAAGAATGCTATGTCCATGGCTCTTTGAAAGGTTGCTCCAGCATTCATTAGACCAAAGGGAATTTTCACATACATGAAGGTGCCCCATGGTGTAGTAAAGGTTGTCTTTAATTGATCAGCAGGGTAAACTAAGATCTGATTGTACCCTAAAAATCCATCCAGCAAAGAAATTCTTCTCAACCCTACCACCCTTTGTAAAATATGATCTATCTTAGGAAAAGGGTAGTTATCTTTCAATGAAGCTTTGTTTAGGTCTTTAAAGTCTATACAAAGCCTAATTTCTCCAGTTTTCTTCCTAACAGACACCAGATTAGACACCCACTCAGAGTATCTAATAGGGACAATAATACATGCTTCATACATTTTCATGATCTCCTTCTGAACCAAAGGGAGCTGAACAGGGTTTATTCTGCACAGTTTTTGTTTGAATGGCTTTTGGTTTTATTTGAGGGGAATTTTATGCTGTATTATTTCAGTGTCATAGGACTTAAGATCTTCGTAACTCCATGCAAAAACATCAGAAAACTATTTAAACAGCTCTATGTATTTGAATTTAATGAGAGCTGGTAAAGTCTTAGACAGTTTAATCATCATAGGTTTAAGTTCACTTCCTATATTGCACTCCTCCACTTCAGTCTCTACAGGCTCCAGTTTTGGCTTTTTGACCACATCATTAAGACCAAACAACTCTTTTAAAGGCGCTAGACCGCTTGGCAAACTTTCATCTTTAGAGTGCAGAGTGTCTAACTCCTCTGTTTCTAACTCTGCAGTCATTTCCTTTTTGTTTTTAAGTTTGTTATTCAGAAGATTAATGTTGACAAGCTCAAGAGACAACTCTTCTTCACCAAGAAAATTTTCTTCATTGCAGTCTATATCATAATATGAGTCCGAACTGTTGAGTTCGAATTCATTTCTGAATTGCATGAAGTCTTCTATTTGTTTGTCATTGTTAAACACCTGCCAATACTTTTCATTATCAGGGACAGCTGGTCTAAATTTGATCTGAGTTGTGCAGTCTTTGGTGTCATATGGCGTTAAGCATGTCCTAGCTGCAAAGGCTAAGTTGTGGGCCGCAATATTTCTTTTTCTCAGGACAAAAATCAATTTGGAGTCTTCGAAGGTTTTCAACAGGTCCATGACATCGTTTTGGTAGGCTCTAAGTCTAGGATGATTTGCATTGTATTCCCCATTGACCTGCCTAATTACTAACTCTGAATCCCCATACACATTAATCCTTCTGGCTCCTAACTTTTTCAACAATCATAAGCCTAAAAGAAGGGATTCATATTATGTTGTGTTATTGGAACACTGAAAGTTTAATTTACAAGAAATGCTTTCTGTGCGGTTATTTCCAGTGTTGGAAATCCAGACACCTGCACCAGCGTTGGTCTTGGTGTAAGACCCGTCGAAGTGCATACTCCATAGAGGACTAGTTTTAATTTCATCTGTTTGGTGAATGTCCTCTTCAACTACTGTGTTTTCTGATTGTTCTTGAGTATTAGCACTCACTTGAATTTGTTTCATTTCCTCAGATATATTATTGGGTTGAGGACTGATTTCTTGACTCTCAATTTTTAAAAGCAAAGGACACGTAATTTGTAGCTCAAGACATGTGTTTTGTTTGCTACTGTCTTTAAATGCAGAAAACTGTTTTGACACTTTTGCGTTGTGTTCCTTTTCCTCCCTATCGGCCATCAATCTTGTTAAAGTGACTTGTTCACCAAGTGTTTCATTATTAAACATAATAAAATAATCAAGGCATGTATTTACAGAAAAGAGGGGAGAGTTTTGTGGTCTGTCTTAACTTGTAACTGTGAATTTCATATGGGACTCCCTATAAATTCTTCTATTCTGATTGAAAACAGGGATAGTCGCATAAGTCATGTCCATTTGCATAGTCCCCTGTAACTTAGCCCCCCAAGATCTTGATAATAACATTCCATATTTTGGGGGCACATCAGCCACAACAATATCCATTACTAAACATTTGGCTGGAATTTTGGCTAAGTTAACACAGAGGTCTTTGATTAATCATAAACATTTTACTCTGCTGGAATCAAAGGAGTAAAGGTCTTTGTAAGGTCTAGTGATTTCTAGACCAAGGCTCTCCATCACAGCTTTAGGCATCAAATTATGAGAAGCCCCGAAATCATGCATAGCGTTGTGCAAAATTTTGTCATGAATGTTTAAACTCACATAAAAGGGAGGAACAGGTCCCTCTTGATACATACCTTCAATATTAGGACCAAAAATGAGCTCTGGTTGGTCATCATTAAGATTGACAGTGTCCTCATTCTCTTCAATGTTTAAAGCCTTCAAAATTTGGTCCTATATACATGATGGGCAGCTAACTGAGTTAAGGGAACAGAGATTTTGATCTTTGAAATTTCCTGCTCAAGGCTGAAAGGGATTTGGTTCTTTGAAGAACTTGTTTCAGCCTTATTAGCTATCATTCTATCAGCAATATCAGCTTGTTGAGTCATTTTGTTTACACTTGACAAAATTGTTTTCACAGGAGTACTAGCTGAAGTGTTAGTACTGCTAATATCTACACTCTGTTTTTCTTTGTTTTGAGTGTCTTTCTCTTTATCATTACCAAAATTTACAACCACTGTTTTATCCTTTTGTTTGACAATTTTAGGTTTGGTTGCAATGTTTTTTTGTGAATATTTGTCAGAGGTTTTGTTGTTGGGGGTTTGTTGGCTGGTTTTGCTTCTAAGGTTATATTCTTTTTGAGGTTCTATGATGACATTTTCCATGTCTTGATAATCATTTTCATTATCATCTCTCCGGTCATCATAAGGTGTGTATAGACCTTGTTTTTTATCATAATGAATCTCAAAGTCATCATCCTCTACCCCAAACATGTGGATATCATCTTCCTCTATTATCTCATCCGTTTCCTCAACCTCACTCACATAATTTTGATGAAAGGGAGGAGTGATCTGTTGATCATCTTCCCTAGGTCTGTTTGGAGTTTGGTTTCTTCTAAAATTCTGATTCTGGTTCTGATTTCTATTTTGAGGAGCACTTTGGTTTTGGCTTTCTTGTGCTCTCTTAATTAGGCTCATTTCTTTCATCATTTCTTCCATCATTTTCTCCATTTTTGAGTTGGAAGTAGAGGGTGTAGATTCCTCTCTAAAGGACACTCTCTTTTCATTTTTCATTCTTGCTCTCTTTTCCATTAAGTTGACCTCCACAGAAAGAGCGCCTCTTTGCATATCTTCAAGAGTTGAAAAATCTCTTTCTCTCAGCTGATAGGCCATCTCAGGGTCAAACCCTTCGGGAAACTTGTTTAAAGCTGAGCCTTGTGGAGGTTTTAGTTCTGGGGAAAGTGCATTATACACACTGTTAAATCTAGTGCAATAAGCTTGCACACTTTCCCCAGTGTTTCTATGGAGGTTCTTGTAATCAGAAAGGACTTGGAGAGGATTCTTCTTTACTTCCCATTTGTTTAAGAAAGTTTGATGGAAGGCTTGGAGATCATTAATACTATGGGGGGGTTAAACCTTTGAACCATTTTCTTACTCCCCCCCCGAAGCTCTAAGAAAATAATTTAAGCTTGACATAATCATCATCAATTTCATTTATGTCAAAGTAGTCATTCATTTTATCCACATGTTGTGATGCAGTTGTAGCATTGCTAGTATCATATAATGGAATTTTGGACTGATAGTCCTGTGGAATATTGACTAATGGTGCATGAAGGACTAAGGGAGCATACCATGCTGCCATGATATGTGGTGTAGGTGGATTTACAAGTGGTGGATTACCAAAAGGGAAAGTGGGCTGAAGTGGAGTGGTTTGAACAGTGAATGCAGGGTGAGCAGAAGTGGATGGATCAGGAATAGATTGCTGAGCTGATCTTGGGTGAGAGACACCTAAGTTGTGAAGGAAATTTAAATCAGGAGGTGTTGCCTCTCTGCTGCCAGGATGTTCACTTGTTTTAGGAGATGAAAGTGAAGACTCAGAATCTAACTGATCTAAATCACCAAGAGACCTAGTTCTAAAGGGATTTACTAAGTCAACTTGTGATTGTTGTAGAGTTGAAAGATTTTCAGGGACTGAATTAGCTCTCAAGGGTGATCTGAAAACAGTTGATAATTGAATCCTAGGAGACTTCCTAAGGATAATTTCTGGGTTATCAACTAACTCAGGTGGATCAGGGTCAGGATAGGCTCTAGTGTGAATCTTTCTAGGAGCCACTATGTTGTGTTTTTAGACCCAAATAAACAAGAAAATTTCAACCATGTATGCCAATCTTTGAGAGGTTAACTAATCTGTTTTACACAAATCTTAATCCTACAATCCTCTGACCGAGTTTGAATGATATTATAATGATAAGCGTTCTTCCCAGTGGAGTCTTAAGATCTGTTAAGGATTTTGGAGTCGCCAAGTGGAATTTTTTAGCTCGTAAGGAGGTAAAAGGTTTATGGTCCACCACCATGTTTATTTGGATACCAATCTGAAGTATTTTTGTATTTTCTGAGTTTTTATTTTTTTAATTGTGTGGTTTCTAAGAATGTCCTAACTCTGATTCAAAACATAGCTACAGTTATGAGACAAATACAGTATATTCTTATGGCTAAGCCAGCTGATCTTTCAAGGTTAGATAAAGTCTTAAGAGAATCCTAGGGTTCACCTAGTTTGTCACAAATTCAAACAAGTTTTATCATGATTACCAGTTGTTGGTAGTGCTTGAAAAGGCTGCTTTTTACTCACAAGTTTTATGAAATTTTTAAGGGAACCCAAAGTGATCTGATGCCCTATGGTTACCCTAAAACGAAAAATATTATGGGTTTTTTCCCCAGCGGAGTCACCAGAAATGTTAGGAATCTATAATCAACAATATTGGAAAAGTCTGATCACAGAAACAACATCGTTTCAACCACTTTGGGATTTTAGGATCTAGCCCTCCTGAATCCAGAGAGGGATCTCTCCAATAAGTGCAAATATGGATTTTTCTTTGAAGTTTGGGGTAATAATATTAGGCTAGTTATGAAGGCCAAGGGTTTGTTTTGTTTTTGGATGGCTGAGCACAATTACTGTTTGAGGTGGAAAGTTCTAAATGCAAAGAGTTCCAAAGGTGAGAAGTTGTGAGAAATAAGAGTAAGCCTTGGCCAAAAAGATAGATAATTGCAGGTTTTAGTTCATTGGGCTATGGAGTCATAATAGGGTTTAATTGGAACAACAAGAGGCAAGAGTGGTCCATGGGGCAAGTCATCTATGTCTAAGGATCTCTTTGAAGTTTTATTTATGGAATGAAAATGATACAATAAGTAGGAGAATTAAACATGAGGAACAAAGAGCAAATTTCAGATCCCGGTAAGTACTTCAAATCCATCTGTACTTTTTATTATAGACCTCAAGAAAACATAAAAGAAACTAGATTTGGTAAGTACTTTTAAACTAGCTAACCTTTGATACACTTTCAATGAAAACATTTTAAAACAAAGGGGAAACTATAAGGCAACTTTTTGTAGAAGCAACTAGCGGGCTATGCTCACCACAAATCCTCTCCTAGCTCGCTTACTTGGTTACTTTCAAGAAAAACACAAAGATAACGCAGAATGGCCTAAGATCTGGTAAGTACTTCTAAACTAGCCAACTTTTAACACATTCCAAGGGAAACATTCAGATAGTCTTTGGGGATAAAACTAGGACCAGGGCATACCATATCTTCCATAGTTCATCTCTACTTAACTAAGACTGAAAATAACATTTAAGAATAACATTCAGCTAAGACAATAGGACGAGGGAATGCCAACATTCCTATGCTTGAAATGAATTAAATCATTCCTAAATAACACATTTTAGAAGAAAACATTCAGATAAATATTTTCAGTCAGAGAAGGTTACTGATGTACAGTAGGTCCTAACTCTATGCATGCTGTTCTTTATAAGAGAAAATGGAACACAGTGAAAACAGGAACAAAATGACAAGTTACAATAAGAAAAACATCACCGTCAACATAGACCAGGATCCCATAAATCAGCTTGTATTGATGCTCCAAACCAGTTACAACTTTAAGTCCAGTGCTTTAGTTTAGCAACCATCTACACATCTCAGCCTAACCTATCTATCACCAGCAGAGCTCCAAGAGCCAGTGAACACTATTTACAATTAGAAAATTAAGCTCAAGTGTATATCAAAGTTCTGCAACCAACCCCTCTCTCATCTTCTACAGTAGTATATATAGAAGAATGAGGAGGTGAGATCTGATAAAATATCTCAATTACAATTAATACAGATTTAATGGTTTCTTGGCCTTTGGGGGCTCAATGAATAAAATTACATAGGTGTCCTCTGTATTAAATGTTTTTACATAAAGATTAAGCTCGATGGGAGCTTTTTTTGACCTTTGAGGCTAAGTGTGGCATCGAAGTAACTCTGTAGATGTTTGTCATTAATTTGCCTACAGAATTTACCTTTTGGCTATGTTGTGAGGTAGATATTCGGTCCTGATCAATAAATTCATCCTCTGATTGAATACTTTGAGGTACAAGTGGCATTTCAGTAGCTGGGAGGAATCAATTTGCCTCAGATGTGGTGGTGTAGGTGTTCCTGTTGATAAAACACTTAAGATCTTCTTTAAACTATGTTTTAAATTGGGGGTTAGGCTTTTGATAAAAATTCTTAGCCGTGATCCCCACAAATATGTCTTCCATTCTCTTTCTTGGTTCATTTTGATCTTCGCCACTGATACTCTCTGACTGTGATTGACTTGCTGTGTTTGTGAGTGTGCAGGGCTGCGTAGGGGTGATAAGGCATCAATGCCTCACGAATCACTGATAAAACGTGAAATATGAAATCTGCGAATGATTTCTCTAGTGAATCGAAGGTGGGAGGGTCGTCACCCTCTGCTTCTAAATTTTCTTCGGACATGCCGGAAAAACCATTGAAAACCCTGCAAAATACAAACAAAAATTATAAAATCCATGCATATATAGGTTTACTGCTTAAGAAGGCACGTGGAGAGGGCGGGGCCGTTGGATGGCATCATCCAATGGTTGAGATTGATCAGGAGAAAACAAAAGGAAGGTGGAAGAATAATTTAAATCAGAGCCGTCGATCGCTCAGAGATTGATGGTCGGGAGGGCAGGTGGAAATTCAAAATGGAGAAAACGGGAAATGAATTTTGGGCCGTCGATCTGTAGATCAGATTGATGGTGAAGATTCTATTACCGCTGCACCGGAACCTGGTTATCGTATGAGCAACTTTGGTGAGTGATAGTCGTCCGATGGGCAGCCTCAGATCGGAAGGTGGGCACCAATATCGCACGGGGTCCACGTCCGACGTTTAACGTGCGATGGAAGGCGGTTTCATGAACAGTGCCCAAGACACGTGTCGGCCAGCATATGGAATTGCTGTGAAATGGAAGAAACCGCCGCGTGCTCACAAATGGTGCGATGAAAACCGCCCGGTTTTGCAATCGGTGAGTGGCTGGTGGGGACCACCGGGGTGATGGACTCCGCACCGTCGATCTGCAGATCAGATCGACGGTGGGGATTGACTAAAATTTTGAACCAGCAGAAAAAAACTAGAAAATAATTAAAAACCCAAAGTTTGAAAATAACATAAGGTTTTAATATTATCGGGGGGTGGGGTATATATATAATATGATCAGGCGTCTGGCTGCGGGGCCTCTAGGCGCATGGAGGGAGGGTTAAAAACTTAGCCCAAGGGGGCTTAAGTTTATGATATATGAAAAATATGATTTTGATGGATTTTCAATGTTTTTCAAAGGTTTAGAGGGGTTCCTATAAGGCAAAGAAGGAGTATTTGAACATTGTTAAAGGGTTTCGATGAAGGGGGAGGGGAACATCATGAAAATGAGGGATTTCATGGGGGGAAGAGGAGAGAAAAAGAGGTTAGTTTTGAAAGAAGGGGAAAAGGGAAAAAGCGCTTGCAGCAGTATTCTTCCTTGGGAATCAGCAGGATTTTTGAGTGTAAAATAAACCAGTAGTGAAGATTATGGATAGAGGCAGGAGGCCTCCAAGATTCTTCAAGAGCCAAAACTTTTTAGTATTAAAATTTGTTCCTTGAAGGCTCAAAAAGTCTTAGCCACCTTTTGCTATAACAAATTTTATAGGTGGCTAACACTACCAACCGAGCTTCGTATTTCTCCACCTTGCCTTATACATTCATCTTCTTCTTAAACACCCATTTTCTCCTAATGGGCTTCCTTCTAGTCGGCCACTCCACCAGATCCCATGCCTCATTTTTGTGCAAGGATGCCATTTCATCAACCATGGCCTCCTTCCAGAGTTTTCCATCCTCGGAATCTACTGTCTCCCTAACAGTTCTGGGATCATCATCAGTTATAGTTAAGGGAAAACCTGAACAGAAAGCAGATGGAATATACCTTTTTGGTTTCCTTCTTTCCCGAACTGATCTTCTCAAAGCTGGAGTTTGTGGCTCTTCCTCTTCTGAATCTTCTTCTGTTGTAGAGTCTGATTCATCCTCCTTTAGCTCAAACTCTATCTTCTCAGGTTCCTTTGGTATGATTTCATGTTTAACAACATCTTTCACCTCTCTAAACACCACATCTTTGATGTACACAACCTTCCTTATTTCTGGGTTCCAAAGCTTGTAACCTTTTAAACCATCCTTAAACCCAATAAATATGCACCTTTCAGATTTATTACCCAACTTGGTCCTTTTCTCCTTTGGAACATGTACATATGCATCACATCCAAATACCCTTAGATGTGAAAGAGAGGGGTCAGCAGTAAACATCCAAATCATAAGAGGCCTGTTTTGTTCAAGATCCAATGGAATAGAGGATGTTAACCAATGCCATTACACAGGCAGAAAGAGAGCCCTTAGATTTTTCAAATGCACTGACCTTCATAGTCACAAAGAGTTTTTGTCAAGTAACAGGTCATGAGATAAACAATCCAAATGATAATTTTCTCAGTCACCCTTAGAATAGTATCACTGTGGCTAGGGTTTTTCTTCTAAAAAACAGTGATACTTGCAAGTAAAGATGTTAAGATTGGTGTTTTTCAAGGATTTACTTACCACCACATTCAGAGAAAGGCTGTGTCGAACCTAATGGTCAAAAAGTCTCCGGACACCTTATCTGATGAAGAGCCTCCTCCATGCATGAGTAGAGGGCCGGAACTACTACAGGGTGCAAGTGCGTTTGAAGGCAAGTGCGTTCCTCCCACCATTCAAAATATAGATATATCATCACTAATGTACCTTCAAGCAGGAAGTTGTTTGAAACAAAAAGGAGGCGCCTTTGAAATCGAGAAGCCATATGCAAATCCAAGTTGGGTCAGTGAACTTGGCACCTTCTATGTTAAAGATTGGAGAAAGCAGTCAAAGGACCGAAGATTGTCAAAACAGGCCTACAGAATCATGTCCTATCAGCAACAAACCTATTTCAGGTATCTCATTGGCAATTTTATAACGATGTGACGGAAGTAATGAAGGATTTGTTGAAGTTGCTTAGGTTCAAAGCCCGGGGGTAGAATCAAGGATCGGATGTATATATTCAAGTTACAAACCCAAGGTTTGAACACTAAACAAAGTTAAAATTAATGTTCAAATGACCGTTGGGATGCTTGTTTGAAAATGATATAAGTTTGAAGTGTGAGAGTGGGAAATTCACTTTCAAAAACTAGAGTCAAAATCCCGTGCATCCCCAGCATCAAACAAGCAAGAAAACCGGGCGAAAATTCACAAATTTGCATTCAACAGCGGCGCGACGTGCCTGGAATTCGGCGCGACGTGCCTGGGCATCATTTTATAAAGGTTTTCAACGCCGGCGCGACGTGCCTGTACGTGGGCGCGACGTGCCTGTAGGTGGCCGCCCGACCACACGACAGGCCGACCCGACACATTCCTTTTTGCGCGACGGGTTTTCTCCAAAGGTTGCCGCGCGTCTTTTCCAAGCTATCCAGGGTTTCTTGCATCCTCTCAAGTGAGCATCCATCAAAATTCGAGGTATTTTTATGAACTCCCATCGTGTGCAAGGTGTTGATAAGTGACAAAACTGTTTGAAAATCCCGGACCTTGCTATTTTTGCTAAAAACAAAAGCAGTTTTCCTACACAGTGAGATGAGGTGATTGAAATACGGGGTTTTGTGGTTGAGAACCAGTTTGTATCGTTTTCAAATCATTGTATTTATTGACAGCATAGGTTTCAAGAGCAGAGTGACTGTTGCCTATCTTGCAAGCACTCCTTTGTAACAAGCTGCCCCTCCTATTTCACTAGATTTCACTGCTGTAAGTTTATTGACAGAGAATTTTTAAGGGTGGATAGGGCCATTTTTCTAGAGGGCAAGGTTTGTTGGTGGTCAAATCTGAACTTTGAAGGCAGAGTTATACAAGTGATTTCTTAAAACTTCACAAGAAAAGGGTCCCTCATAAAGCACTGTGTATGGTTAACCTAGGTTTTCCCTCTTTCTTCACCTCATTATCATGTTAAAAAACTGATTGACAAAGAGACTCTAAGAGTAAATGTTACATTGAAGGGAAGATTTCATTGATGTGTTTCTAACTCTGGAGGCAGAGGTACAAAGGCATTTTTTCTTGTTCTCTTAAAACTTCACAAAGAAAGGGGCCTTTTTCTGAAGAACGAGTTATTAGGAATATAATTTGATATTAAACGAAATTACGAGCTAGGTGGCTCTCTTAAACTCACAAGAAAAAGAGGGTGTTTTCTAAAAACCACTGTGCACTGATTTTTTCACCCAAGCTAGGTCTGTTTCTTCCTTCCACTATATTATATCATTCTGAAGATTTGTTGACAAAGGTATTCCGAGGGTGAAATAAGGCCATTTTCTATGAGGCTCGGTTGTTGATGATCAAGTTTAACATTTGAAGCCAGGAGTACACAGTACACTGAGGAGCAGAGATTGTTGATGGTTAGATTTTGACATTAAAGGCAGAGGTACCAAAGTGGTGTTAGATTTCTCAAAACTTCACAAGTGAAAATGGCCACTGTCTAAAGGGCAGAGTGCTTGGTGATTGCATTTGATATTAAAACAGAGGTGTAGGTATTATGTTGATCTTTTAAACTCACAAGCAGAGAGTATATTTCCTAAAAACCACTGTGCATTGGTTATACATCCAACTTGAGTCTGCCTTTCCTAGAAACCATATTGTATCATGTTGAAGACTTGTTGACAGAGATTTTCAAAGGTAAACAGCATAGTGAAAGACAGAGGTTGTTAATGTTGGATTTTGACATCAAAGGCAGAGGTATAAAAGTGGTGATTGACTTCTCAAAAGTCACAAGTGAAAGGTGTTTTCTTAAACACAGTGAGCTGATATTTCACCTAACCAAAGAGTCTCTTTTCTTTTCCACTGTATGTTATCTTTTATAGAAATCTGTTGACAGAGGTATTTTTAAGGTGAATGACCTGAAGAGCAGGGTTTTAATATTTGAGTTTTGTTTTGAAAACACAATTACCAGTGTAGGTTGGCCTAACCAAATCACAAGAGGGGTGATCGTTCAAAACAGTACACAGGGAATCTACAAAGCAGTTATCCCATCTTTTACACATGGTACCATTGTTAAAAGTTTGCATGGCTGAAGTGCATACAGAGTTGAAGGACTGTTTTTAAGAAGTACAGAGGTGACTTATTCAAAGAAACATTGTTGCATCTTATTCAAATCCACAATGTCCATATCTGTCCAAACAGTATAGTGGCCATTTTCAATCCAGCAGGGCATTGTTCATAAAAGGCAGTTGGTTTCTTCCAAAGCATAGTTAGGTCAAAATGCCTCCAAAGCAAGACAACAGGAGCAACATGACAATGGTGAAGATCAGCAGAAGCAGGAACCAGAGGAGGATAGTGCTGAACAGCAGCAGCTCAGCAGTTTGAGCAACAGCATAAGGATGATGATCAAGAACAGCAGTTTTAAGGAGCGCCCGACACGGAAAGAGAAGAAAGACATATCAGCCCTTGATATTTTGGCATCAGATTCGGAGCATGTTGCTATGGACCCTTGGGGGTCATGCATGCCAATTTTGGGCCTATTTCGGCAACTTTTTGTTTTCCGGCATTTTTTTGGGTTTTTAGTCAAAAACTCATAATTGCGCCGTTTCAGTTCGAGGATTTGTCAAGGGAGGAGGATGATACCGATGGATGCCATAATTCCATGAGCAGGTCTCCAGCGATTTTCAGGGCATTTGAAGATCATTCGCCCCCTCAAATTGGCGAAAAACACCCTCATTTTGCACATTCTGCCCGACATATCAGCAGTCTGCTATTTTCTGGGTTTTTTCACACAGGTACAGTTTTGGACGACTTCCGTACCTCGGATTGAGTTGGTTCCAGTTGCATTGGAAAGCAGACACAGAGAGCTTTCCAACGAGCCATCATGAGCCTCATTTCGACATCGGGAAGGCTTCCATTTGCATCCAGAAAATCAGGGGACCTTTTTCAGGCATAAATATGAAGTATTTTTGCAATTTTTGAACTCCAAAAATCTGCTTTTCCCAAATGTGCGTTAGGCTATTTTTATCATGGGAAAATCATGTAAAGTAAATATAATTTCCGTTTTTAGCAGTTTTTTAGATATTTTATAGGATATTTTGTGCCTTGGGCTTTGCAAAGCCTCAAGGACAAGTTTAGATATTTTGACTTGGCCAATGGGATAGCTAGTTGCTCCATGAGGTTTTCCTCCCTCAAGCCTATTTATCCCATGGTTCTCATTGTAAATCAGAGGCTGAACTTGAAAGAAGAATTAATGCATTGGTCATATGAGCTTTGAAGAATACACTTGAGTTATGATGTTTGGATTGCCTCTTGGATGCTTTTGAGGAATGTTGAAGGCTTGTTGATGGATTCCTTGACATGGTAGAATGGTATAGTGCTTCTTAATGTGTTTTGTCTTCTAGTTTTCACTCATATTTCATTTTTCTTGCTGCTATAGATCGGTAAAGATTGATTTTGAGACATGCCCATGGAGGCACCTCAAAATCCCTGAATCTTCATAGCTTGATGTTTTCTTCTCCCTTAGTTATGCTAAAGAATTCTTAGTTGCTCTTTAGTAACCTAAGGTATTGTTGCTAAGTTTTATTCATCAGTTCCATGTATGTTGAGTAGGATGTATGGTTTTCCCTACCTACCTATCAGCTGCCCATAGTTCTGTCCATAAAACTTTCTCTTTGATTGATTTGTTGATCATTTTGTTGAACCAAGGAGGCCTAGTCCCGATCTAGCCCTTTGCCTAAAACTATGAAAACTTATTTGTCCAAGTGCCCAATGACTTAGAGGCTATGTTTAGGCGTTCCGGCATAGTTTATAAGTTGTTAGTTTGTCTCATGTGTTTTCCCCAAAGTCTGATAGCCTTTTCCCGAAGTTAGAGGGTCTTATACCTCTATGTATGGCTGGAATGTTTGATTTCTTATGTATTGATTAGCTTATAGTATTCCTAGCATGATTAATGGCTTGCTATTTACATGTTTATGTCTGCTATTAACTAGTTTGCACTTGAAATCCCTTGTCTTTCACCAACTTATTGTTCATTTAATCCATTTTGCCCAGAGATCCCTTCTACTGTGAATCAAATCGGCCCTACAGCAGCTTTACATCATTACTTCATAGCTTCCTTGATCTGTTTGACCCCATAGCCCGATTTATCTACATCTTGTTATCCGGTTTATGTATTTGATCAGTTTCATTCCTCACAAACTTAAAAAACCAAAAAACTAAAAACATACTTCATAACTAGCCTAATATCAAAACACCGCAAGTAAACACACCGACATCTTTTACACTTATAGAGAGAGCCCTCTCTGAGTCCAGGAAGGCTAGGTCCTTGGGCTCCAAAGCTTGGTTTGATGTTACATCGTCATTTGGCTAGCCAATCGGCCAAATCACGGGACCCTAACATAATGGCGATCACGGTGGGACTCTGAGTGATTAAAAAGCTTAGTTTCCCTCATCTTTAGAAACCTTTAAGAATACTATCTGATTGACTTATCCCACTGCTCACTAACATAGTGACACTCACAGTAGGACCTTCCGAGTTAGTGACAATCTAAGTACAACTTAGTAACTCCCGAAGTCTCAATCAAGCTTAGTAAACTTAGAGATTGTTTGAAGAGTAGAAAATAGCTCTTTCACCATCTTAGCAAAATGATGAGTCAGTTATAGAAAACTCTTCCAAACCTTGTAGGCACATAAAACTCAAAAAACCCCAAAAAACACTCCTTTAGATTGGTTTTTGACATTACTGGTGGTGGACCATACAAATATATCTCAAAACAACTGATTTTCCACCTGGCGACTCCACTAACTTCTAGTAAGCCTTACTATTTCACCAAACTTTAGGCTACTATCCGATAGACCTTTCCCATCACTCACTAACATAGCGGGAGATGGTAAGACACTGAGTACATAATAGTCCAGCAAACTCTTATAGACTCTTTGGTCCTTTAGGTACCATAAACAAGCAAGCAGTCCATAGACCCATTTTAGAGTAAACTCTTTTTGTTCTCATCACCCTAGCAAAGTGTTGAAACAAATCTAGGATACTTTAAACCATAGGCTGCACATAAAACTCAGAAAATTCAAAAACATTCTCAAAATAGTTATTGTTGGTGGACCATAGCTATCTTCATAAGAACAACCCATTTTCCACCTGGCGACTCCACTAATCCATCCCTTTTATTTTGACCATCCTTCACCCTAGTAAAACTTAGAAAAACCATTCATCCAGAACATTCACCAATACCATTCTCTTTAAACTCTGGATCTAAAATCTGGCTTCCCGAAGAATCAATACCAGATCCCATCCAGACCCAAATCCCCCTATCATAGTAGATGACCCAGAGAAGATTCTGTGGCAAGCTTCCGAAACTGATCATCTAGCTACTGGTAGACCCATCCATAGAACAAAATCTGTGCCTAAACATCGCACTATCCTACCAGATTCACCTTTGGAACTAGAGTCATCACAAGGTCTTCCCAGAAGCAAATCATATAGTAAGATAAACTTTAACGATCTTGAACCCCTAAACCCACCACAGAGTCCTATTAGGGAAGCTTCACCCACTAGTCCCCCTGATTCCCAGCTTCTTTATCAATTTGGCTCCTATCATCCCAGATCTGCTCAAAACCAGATCACTAGTCCAAGTTCATCCGCTACACTTGGTCAAATCGCCACTGTTCAAACCACTTCATTTCAGCCTACTAGTCCTCATCTTGCACATCATCCATTACCTCCAGTCATGGCAGCCTGGTACGCACCTTTGGTGTTGCCACCGCCCTTGGCTCTTCTCCCAAATAAATATCAAGACAAAATCCCACACTTTACCGGAGAAGACACCACCACATCTCAACAGCATGTAAGTAGGATTAGTGATGCTTATGAATACCTAGAGGTACAAGACGAGACTGTCAGAATGAGAATATTTGCCCAAAGTCTTGGTGGTGAACCCAAAGCATGGTTCAAAAGCTTAGCTCCAAACAGTATCCATGATATCCCAGAACTACATCAAGTTTTCAGAAACAGGTGGGAAATCCGAAGAAACCCCATTCAAATCCTGTCAGAATATAACAGTCTAAAACGGGAAAATGGGGAAAGTGTCCAAGCTTACTGCACCAGATTCAACAGTGTATATAACTCCCTCCCACCTCACTTCAAACCCCCACTTGGTTTAGTCTTGGAAAAATTCCCCGAGGGTTTTGATCCAGACATGACATATCATCTAAGAGACAAGGATCCCCCTACCCTAGAGGAAATGCAACAAGTAGCCATAAAACAAGAAGCCAATTTAGCAGAAAAAAGAGCTAGGACTAGATTAGAAAGAAAAGTCCCATATAGAGATGAGGTATCCAGTTCATCTCCTTCCCTATATCCTAGAATAGATGGCTTGGTCAAATCCATGACAAAGATGTGGGAAAAAATGAGTGAAAAAATGCCTCCTAGGGACAACCAACCAAACCCTCAAAACCAGAACCAAGGCTTTAGAAAAGGTCAGTCTCAAAATAAACCAAGAGGAAATGATCAGCAAATCAGACCATCCTTCAGTGAGAATTATGTTGATAAAGAGGAGAAGGATACTGAACCCATTGATGAAAATCATTGGAACCTCATAGGTTCTGATAACGAGAGTAAGGTTTACCTCACAGCAGAAGAGCAAGAGTTATGCTATCCAAGTCAGGAAGAAACCAATGATGAAGATCTCGAAGATCCTGTCATATATTTTCAGAATGCCATTATAGAAGCTCATAGGCATTATAACCTTAGAAGTAGAAAAAACCAAGACTACTCCAAGAAGGGTAGCCCTGACACTGCTAAAACCTCTGACACCATCCCTAAAAAAGCCATGGATAGCAACAAAATTATGGCCAAGAAAATTGACCAAAACAAGGATAAAGCTATTCAAACAAGTCTTAGCTCAGATACTCTTAGCACCTCTACAAAAACCCCCGAAGTAACGGTGTCAAACAAAGTCCCGAATCAGAGTCAACAAATTAAGAGCATAGAAAAGGTCATGTCCGAAAAAGCTGAAACAAATCTGCCCAAACTACAAACTCCTTTTAGTTTCGAAGGGGAAGTTTACGAAATAAAAATTACCATACCCCTTACTGAGCTAATAACTGTAGATAGGTATAGATCTCAAATTTTCAAAGTTTTTGACATAGGGAGCGAAGCAGATACTTTAAATCTAACTGAAAACAAACCCGAGCTCTTATTCGGCCCGAAAATAGAAGGTTAATACCAAGAAGGGTATGTTTCTCCTTCCTATGTGAGCCTGAACATACGGGACAATATATTACATAATGCCATGTTAGATTCGGGTACCTCCCATAACCTCATGCCTAAAGCAGTCATGGAAAACCTGGGACTAGAAGTAACTCAACCTCTGGTAACTCAAGCAGTCATGGAAAACAATACTCCCATTTATTCCACTCATTCCAATTTAGATTCTTTTATCTTATACAATGAAAGTGATATAGACAAGCAGATAATGGAAAAGGAAGAAGCTCTCAAATCATCAGAAACGCATTTTCCGTTACTAGATGCAGAAACTAATAACCAAAACTTCTCTGATCTTTCTCCTGTTAATCCTGCATATCATAAGTCAGAAAATAGATTTGTAAATCAAGTTGAAGAAAAGAAATCTGGCAATCCAATGTACATGGCTGGTGACATTGCTTATGTTAATGATTCTCAAATGTTTGATCAATATGTTGACTTATATGATTTCAAAACAGAAGCTAACTTTGCAGAAGATTCAGTTTTTGATTTTTGGGAGGAAGCTCAGTTTCATAAATTTGAGAAAAGTAAGCAGCCATTACCGGTCATCTATGACACTCATGAGGAGAACCTTGAAAGTTTAGAAGTAAGTGAAGAGTCTCGGACTCTTTGCTCTACTTCACTTCAGCCCGTCAGAGATAACATGCACATGATTGGAAATCAACAGTTTTTCAGCTTTGATGATGAGTTTGAGGAAGATGATAAATTTCTTGGGCATGTTGTAAATGAGAAGCCTTTTCCTGAAATGATTGAAGAAATCATTTTGGACATGGAATCTTCCTTAACTCCAGATCTGCAGCCACCAAGCTCCATTGACTTACAAATTGCAGATGATGAAGTAGAGGTTGAGAAACAAATGAGAGTTGTCACACTATCCTTTGAAGATAATTTACTGTCAAAGTATATCCATGCTCATCAACCTGATGACCTTCACACAATTTTCAGCCCGCCCTATCAAAACACATCAGCTTGGCAAGAGAATTACACTGCAATATATGATGAACCTGTCATTTCAAGTAATCATGAGCAAGGGGAAGAGTTGCTGTACCAAGGAGGTCCCAAATATGGTCAAGTGGGAGAAAGAGTAATCATAAATGAAACCTATATCTCAAATCCTCTAGATCAGGTATTATTCCAAGATCTATTTGTTGTTTTCCTTGAGAAATCTGTAGGGGTAGTGGGTTCTATCATAAACAAATTGCTACCAAGAATGAGAAAAAACTTAAGCTCTACTGTCCATAAACAAACCAAATGGGAGTGGCCTTTTCATTATTTCTGCATCATGAAAGAACTAAACCAGAATCACCCATGTGAGCATCTACTTGACTGGTTGCATTGGAAAACAGAGTTCACCAAACAAATGTCTATTGTGTACAAATTAGATTAGGATAGAAAGACAACAATAGAAAATAAGCTTAGCCTGTGAACACCTTTTCATTTGTAGTTTGTTTGAAGAAAAAGTGAAAAAGCAGAAAATACAAAAAACAGTGAAAAGTAGAAAAAGAGGGCAGTTTCTAAAAAGCAGTGGTAAGGGCCCATGTTCCAAAAAATAGTCTTTCGGAAAGCGAGCAAGCTTAAATGCCGCTGCTGGTACTTCAATGTCTTGTTTAGCTATCTAGCCTAATCATAGCTGAGCATGTTTAAATTTATTTGCTGATAAGTTAGTGAGTGTCAAGATAGTCAACATTGTGTAAGATTGACTTATCACAGAGCTTAGATTAGGGAGAGATTCTAGTTCCACATGCTTAAAACAGAACCAAAGAGAGAAGCGAGGGATGAAAAACACATTGTACATCTTAGCCCCGCTTCTCTAGTTTCCTTTTATTGCAGAATAACATTTGTGTGCGGCTTGTCTTTTATGCCGCAAATGCATGACAAATCAGACTGCCTAATCCTGATTTGATCATTTTTAAATTTCATGTTGTAGATTAGAGAATGAAATCCTGTCAAACTGCTTAATCTTGACAGTCGATCTAGTTTTAGGTAGAGAAATGAAGGAGTTCATCAGCTTAATCTGAACTCCCGGCAGATATAAGAGTAGAAATAGATAGTTTCATTTTGCAAAAAAAGAAAAATATGCATTGTCAAAAAGCTGCTAGTTCAAATGCGCCAAACAGAAGAAAAAATGTTAGGAAAGATAGTGGGGTAGGTAGAAGTATCATTGATGTTTAACATGCTGACACTTTTCAGAAATAACATCAAGAAAAAGGTAAATTTTGCACCAATGGATAAGGCACTGGTCTTCATAAGCCAAAAAACTGAATTCTGGACACCTCCTGACGAGGAGCTGCCCTCCCCAAATGGAGCCACTGTTAGCCATCAGTATTTTTTACATGTTAGTGATGACTATATCTTCAGTTGGGTTTTCTAGAAACTGATTTCCTTATGTCAATATGTCATCCAGAAAACCCTCCCAAAACTTTTTTCGCCTTTCTACCTATTCAGTCCACCCCTAGCAACATCAAAAACCTCATATCACAATCCTATCTAGCTTCAGCCTTATTGACCTGCCCATCAGCCTTGAAAGGCAAATTCACATCTGTTTCAAAAGTCTCCCCTATGTTAAGAAGTGGCGTTTAGGACATCTCACCTTTGGCAATCATCAAAAAGCCAAAAAGCCTTCATCTGCAGCAGACCTACCATGACTGATCCCTTACTTTGCAAATGAAATTGACAAACAGCCTTAAGTCGCGCCACTCACACCCCCTAGATCTCAGCACTGCATAAAGCCCAATCTCAAGCTGACTAGTAGGTTTTCCCACAGTATTCTATGGTTCTACAAAGACAGGAAATATATTTCATCTCATGGAGTAAATTTTTGAGTTTACAGTTAGAGGAACAACTGCTTCTAAGTGTAACTTGAACCTTTAGATATGTCTACAAAACAGAAAGCTATTCCTCAGGACTTTACAGCTCTTTCCAGCATGAAAATCACAGTAAGAAAGGGTCGCCACTGTCTCAGCAAAATGGTAAATTGTCAAGGCCCACAACCTCCTTCAATAACAAGCAGAGGGTTAGGGCGCCTCCTTCATACATAAGCAGAGGGCGCAGGCCAGTGTTGAATCAGAAGGTTGCAAAAGTCCAGGTTGCCTTTACTGAAACAATGAAACAATATCTTCAGGTTTCATGAATGTAATTGATGACCATAACAGGAATATAGTGGGAATATGATAAGCTCAAAGGAAAGGGGAGTTTGGCCTGATAAAGGAGCTCATTTCAAACTTGCAAACCATATGGATTGTTGAACTTTAGAAGGACCTGTCAACAGTAAACATCCAAATCATAAGAGGCTTGTTTTGTTCAAGATCGAATGGAATAGAGGCTGTTAACCAATGCCATTACACAGGCAGAAAGAGAGCCCTTAGCTTTTTCAAATGCACTGACCTTCATAGTCACAAAGAGTTTTTGTCAAGTAACAGGTCATGAGATAAACAATCCAAATGATAAATTTCTCAGTCACCCTTAGAACAGTGTCACTGTGGCTAGGGTTTTTCTTCTAAAAACAAAGTGATGCTTGCAAGTAAAGATGCTAAGATTGGTGTTTTTCAAGAAGTTTGATTACCACCACATTCAGAGAAAGGCTGTGTCGAACCTAATGGTCAAAAAGTCTCCGGACACCTTATCTGATGAAGAGCCTCCTCCATGCATGAGTAGAGGGCCGGAACTACTACAGGGTGCTGAAACTGATTGATACAAGAAAGCAGTGGAAGGATGCCAAAAAGGAAGAAAGGTCATTTCACAGATGAATGATAGTGCTGATAATGTAAAGGTATTGATACTCCTATTTCAAGAACTATCTGTCATACTGTACATCTAGTGGAAAGGAGAAAGTATTGAACATATTGTATGCTATTAATGCCAAAGGAGCAGTTGATTTAAAAAGGGTTAAAGACATTCGATGATCACCTATCCAGAAATCTAAGGAAATCCCTTCTGAGTAAACAGAGAAGTCTAGTGTGAAAGGATGCAACCTAAAAAGTGTATTTACAGTCCAGAGAAAAACTTGTGAAACACCTAGAAGCGGCAATTTATCACTGGGAAAGTAAAACAGTGACCAAGGTTGAGTCATAGAATGCATGATGACAGGTATACAATGCTATGAATAGACAAAGAGGCAGTTTGATAAATGGTCAGTCTTTGAGTTTGAGGCAAGTGCATTCCTCCCACCATTCAAAATATAGATATATCATCACTAATGTACCTTCAAGCAGGAAGTTGTTTGAAACAAAAAGGAGGCGCCTTTGAAATTGAGAATCCATATGCAAATCCAAGTTGGGTCAGTGAACTTGACACCTTCTGTGTTAAAGATTGGAGAAAGCAGTCAAAGGACCGAAGATTGTCAAAACAGGCCTACAGAATCATGTCCTATCAGCAACAAACCTATTTCAGGTATCTCATTGGCAATTTTATAACGTTGTGACGGAAGTAATGAAGGATTTGTTGAAGTTGCTTAGGTTCAAAGCCCGGGGGTAGAATCAAGGATCGGATGTATATATTCAAGTTACAAACCCAAGGTTTGAACACTAAACAAAGTTAAAATTAATGTTCAAATGACCGTTGGGATGCTTGTTTGAAAATGATATAAGTTTGAAGTGTGAGAGTGGGAAATTCACTTTAAAAAACTAGAGTCAAAATCCCGTGCATCCCCAGCATCAAACAAGCAAGAAAACCGGGCGAAAATTCACAAATTTGCATTCAACAGCGGCGCGACGTGCCTGGGCATCATTTTATAAAGGTTTTCAACGCCGGCGCGACATTCCTGTAGGTGGGCGCGACGTGCCTGTAGGTGGCCGCCCGACCACACGACAGGCCGACCCGACACATTCCTTTTTGTGCGACGGGTTTTCTCCAGAGGTTGCCGCGCGTCTTTTCCAAGCTATCCAGGGTTTCTTGCATCCTCTCAAGCGAGCATCCATCAAATTCGAGGTATTTTTATGAACTCCCATCGTGTGCAAGGTGTTGATAAGTGACAAAACTGTTTGAAAATCCTGGACCTTGCTATTTTTGCTAAAAACAAAAGCAGTTTTCCTACACAGTGAGATGAGGTGATTGAAATACGGGGTTTTGTGGTTGAGGACCAGTTTGTATCGTTTTCAAATCATTGTATTTATTGACAGCATAGGTTTCAAGAGCAGAGTGACTGTTGCCTATCTTGCAAGCACTCCTTTGTAACAAGCTGCCCCTCCTATTTCACTAGATTTCACTGCTGTAAGTTTATTGACAGAGAATTTCTAAGGGTGGATAGGGCCATTTTTCTAGAGGGCAAGGTTTGTTGGTGGTCAAATCTGAACTTTGAAGGCAGAGGTATACAAGTGATTTCTTAAAACTTCACAAGAAAAGGGTCCCTCATAAAACACTGTGTATGGTTAACCTAGGTTTGCCCTCTTTCTTCACCTCATTATCATGTTAAAAAACTGATTGACAAAGAGACTCTAAGAGTAAATGTTACATTGAAGGGCAGATTTCATTGATGTGTTTCTAACTCTGGAGGCAGAGGTACAAAGGCAGTTTTTCTTGTTCTCTTAAAACTTCACAAAGAAAGGGGCCTTTTTCTGAAGAACAGAGTTATTAGTGTTGAAATTTGATATTAAAACAGGGGTACAGGTATTTGGGTGGCTCTCTTAAACTCACAAGCAGAAGAGGGTGTTTTCTAAAAACCACTGTGCACTGATTTTTTCACCCAAGCTAGGTCTGTTTCTTCATTTCACTATATTATATCATTCTGAAGATTTGTTAACAAAGGTACTCTGAGGGTAAAATAAGGCCATTTTCTATGAGGCTCGGTTGATTGATGATCAAGTTTAACATTTGAAGCCAGGAGTACACAGTACAATGAGGAGCAGAGATTGTTGATGGTTAGATTTTGACATTAAAGGCAGAGGTACCAAGGTGGTGTTAGATTTCTCAAAACTTCACAAGTAAAAATGGCCACTGTCTAAAGGGCAGAGTACTTGGTGATTGCATTTGATATTAAAACAGAGGTGTAGGTATTATGTTGATCTCTTAAACTCACCAGCAAAGAGTATATTTCCTAAAAACCACTGTGCATTAGTTATACATGGGTCTGCCTTTACCGAAACCATATTGTATCATGTTGAAGATTTGTTAACAGGGTTTTCTGAAGGTGAACAGAGCCACTTTCTAAAGGGCAGAGTTGTTGATGGTTGAAACTTTAAACATTGAAGCCAGAGGCACAAAGGTGGTGATTGACTTCTCAAAATTCATAAGTGAAAGGTGTTTTCCTTAACACTGTGGGCTAATTTTTCACCTAACCAAAAGGTCTCCTTTCTTTTCCACTGTGTGGTCTCTACAGAAATCTGTTGACAGAGGTATTTTTCAAGGTGAATGACCTGAAGAGCAGGGTTTTTATATTCAAGTTTTGTTTGAAAACACAAATAACAGTGTAGGTTGGCCTCTAACAAAGTCACAAGAGGGGTGATTGTTCAAAATTGTGCACAGGGAATCTACAAAGCAGTTACCCCATCTTTTACACATGGTACCATTGTTAAAAAGGTTACATAGCTGAAGTGTATCCAGAGTTGAAGGACTGTTTTTAAGAAGTGCAGAGGTGGCTTATTCAAAGAAGCATTGTTACATTTTATTCAAAACCACATTGTCTAAACTATCCAAACAGTGTAGTGGCCAGTTTCAATCCAGCAGAGTATTTTTCATATAGTAAAGGCAGTTGGTTTCTTCCAAAGCATAGTTAGGTCAAAATGCCTCCAAAGCAAGACAACAGGAGCAACGTGACAGTGGTGAAGATCAGCAGAAGCAGGAACCAGAGGAGGATAGTGCTGAACAGCAGCAGCTCAGCAGTTTGAGCAACAACATAAGGATGATGATCAAGAACAGCAGTTTTAAGGAGCGCCCGACACGGAAAGAGAAGAAAGAAATATCAGCCCTTGATATTTTGGCATCAAATTCGGAGCATGTTGCTATGGACCCTTGAGGGTCATGCATGCCAATTTTGGGCCTATTTCGGCAACTTTTTTTTTTTCGGCATTTTTTGGGTTTTTAGTCAAAAACTCATAATTGCGCCGTTTCAGTTCGAGGATTTGTCAAGGGAGGAGGATGATACCGATGGATGCCATAATTCCATGAGCAGGTCTCCAACGATTTTCAGGGCGTTTGAAGATCATTCGCCCCCTCAAATTGGCGAAAAACACCCTCATTTTGCACATTCTGCCCGCCATATCAGCAGTCTGCTATTTTCTGGGTTTTTTCACACAGGTACAGTTTTGGATGACTTCCGGACCTCGGATTGAGTTGGTTCCAGTTGCGCCGGAAAATAGACACAGAAATCTTTCCAGCAAGCCCTCATGAGCCTCATTTCGACATCGGGAAGGCTGTCATTTGCATCCAGCAAGTCAGGGGACCGTTTTCAGGCATAAATATGAAGTATTTTTGTAATTTTTGAACTCCAAAAATCTGCTTTTCCCAAATGTGCGTTAAGCTATTTTTATCATGGGAAAATCATGTAAAGTCAATATAATTTCCGTTTTTAGCAGTTTTTTAAATATTTTATAGGATATTTTGTGCCTTGGGCTTTGCAAAGCCTCAAGGACAAGTTTAGATATTTTGACTTGGCCAATGGGATAGCTAGTTGCTCCATGAGGTTTTCCTTCCTCAAGCCTATTTATTCCATGGTTCTCATTGTAAATCAGGGGCTGAACTTGAGAGAAGAATTAATACATTGGTCATATGAGCTTTGAAGAATACATTTGAGTTATGATTTTTGGACTGCCTCTTGGATGCTTTTGAGGAATGATGAAGGATTGTTGATGGATTCCTTGACATGGTAGAATGGTATAGTGTCTCTTTATATGTTTTGTCTTCTAGTTCTCATTCATATTACATATTTCTTGCTGCTATAGATCAATAGAGATTGATTTTGAGATATGCCCATGGAGGCACCTCAAAATCCCTGAATCTTCATAGCTTGATGTTTTCTTCTCCCTTAGTTATGCTAAAGAATTCTTAGCTGCTCTTTAGTAACCTAAGGTATTGTTGCTAATTTTTATTCATCAGTTCTATGTATGTTGAGTAGGATGTATGGTTTGCCCTACCTATCTATCAGCTGCCCATAGTTCAGTCCATAAAACTTCCTCTTTGACTGATTTGTTGATCATTTAAGTTGAACCAAGGAGGCCTAGTCCCGATCTAGCCCTTTGCCTAAAACTATGAAAACTTGTTTGTCCAAGTGCCCAATGACTAAGAGACTATGTTTAGGCGTTCCGGCATAGTTTATGAGTTGTTAGTTTGTCTTATATGTTTTTCCCCAAAGTCTGATAGCCTTTTCCCGAAGTTAGAGGGTCTTATACCTCTATGTATGGCTGGAATGTTTGATTTCTATGTTTTAATTAGCTTATAGTTATTCCTAGCATGATTAATGGCTTGCTATTACATGTTTATGTCCGCTATTTACTAGTTTGCACTTGAAAACCCTTGTCTTTCACCAACTTATTGTTCATTTAATCCATTTTGCCCAGAGATCCCTTCTATTGTGAATCAAATCGGCCCTACAGCAGCTTTACATCATCACCTCATAAGCTTCCTTGACCTGTTTGACCCCATAGCCCAATTTATCTACATCTTGTTATCTAGTTTATGTATTTGATCAGTTTCATTCCTCACAAACTTAAAAAACCAAAAAACTAAAAACATACTTCATAACTAGCCTAATATCAGAACACTGCAAGTAAACACACCGACATCTTTTACATATATAGAGAGAGCCCTCTCTCAGTCCAGGAAGGCTAGGTCCTTGGGCTCCAAAGCTTGGTTTGATGTTACATCGTCATTTGGCTAGCCAATCGGCCAAATCACGGGACCCTAACAGTGCCAAATTGAAGGAGGCCCTCATAGAGATAAAAAAACCTAAAAGAGGAAAAAAAACATGATAGTCTTGGATTTTTGGCTGAGGCTTCTCAACAGGTGTCCAAGACCTCTTGAAGGACCACTCCACAAATTTTGAGCAAATTTTAAAAAGATTTTGTCTTTTTGAAATTTTGAGGCCTCTATACAGAGCACCCTTGGTGCTGCACACAAATCTCATGCATCCTCAGCTTTCAAACTTGAAAATTTTTTATTCCTATCATCATCAACAGTCTGCTCACAAAATTTAAGACCATTTGGAGCAGTTGTGACCCCATAAAAGGTCCAAAAACACCTAAATTTTGACCATTCTGCCTCATTTTCAGGAAAGGTGCTGCACAAAAAGTAGTGTTGGGAGAATAGATTTTTGGACAAGAAAATGGAACTCATTCAATAAAAATAAAGCATTTCTGGAAAGTAGACTCATCAGGGTTTCCAATGAGCCATCACGGAGCCAAATCCAACATCAGGAAGGGGGCCAAAACTTAGTCACAAAATACCCTATTTTTTGTTGAAGTGGTGTTGCGCACATAGACTGTCTAAGTGTGTTTTGGACCAAAATTCAACAAAACACACTCACTTATTGCAAAATGATATTTTTGAGTTTTTTGAGGAAAAACACTCTAGAATTAGGTGCAAATAGTTATTATGGCATTTATTTCTTATGATATTATGTGCCTTGGGCCTTGCATGGTCTCTTGGCCATAAATGATAGTTATGGTTGAATTTGACATTTTCCTACCATATTTAGGGTTTTAGTCCTCCTTTTCTCCATAAATAGAGCATGAGGCCCTCATGTATTTTGTTGGATTTTGATGAACTTTAAGAGCAATACATGGTTTCTATGAGCTTGGAGAAGAAATTGGTTTTGTGAAGTTGATGAATGGCTTGCTTGGATTGATGATGGAGAAGCTTGTTTGCAGGATTCCTTAGCTTGGTGAATGGTGATGTCTTCTTAATATGTTTATGTTTCTTGTTATCATTATGTTTCATCCTTCTTCATTACTATAAATTAGAAAAGTATAGGTTGAGACATGCTCTTTGAGGCACCTCAGTCCTCCTGTTTGTTATAGCATTGATTTTTTCCTCTATTTGGTCATCTTAAGGAATTCTTGATTTCTCCTTAGGTCCACATAAACTTGTCTTGTTTAATATATGGATTAGTATGCTAGTTTACAATTATTATTCACGGTATGCCTTGCTTACTTGAAGTTTTCCAAACTCTGTCTTGAAACCTCTCTTTGGAATATTGTTTGCTAGGTTAAGTCAAGGAGGTATCGTTCGATCTTGCCCTTTGTCCATGTCTACCAACTTGTTTAAGAGTTATTTATAGCATGATTTATGATGTTTATGAGTTCCCTCTTCATAAATTGAGTTATTTGTGTTATCTTATATGTTTTCCCAAATTCTGAAGGTGAATTTACTAAAGTTAGAAGCTCTTATGCTTTCTATGTTTCACTGGAATGTTTATCTTGGATATTTATCAGTTTAAGTATTGCTCATTGAGTTTAATGGTTTTCCCTACCTCACAAGTTATAGATTTTAACTATATGTATTTAAGACCTCCTTGTTTTTTCCAAACTTGATGTCCACCTCACCTCACACATTACCTTAAGGATCCATTGACCTTGCTAGATTGGCTCTGCAACACACTCTGATTCATCATTGAGACACTCATGACTTTCATTGACTTCATAGCCCAATTATTCAAAGACCTCTCACTCCACCTATTCCACTTGACCATCTTACCCAACCAAAAAAATCAACAAACCCTACACTTAACAACTAGCCTAAAATCAACTACCTAAAGAAAAAAGAACACATCCTTTGCACCCAATAGAGAGATCCCTCTCTAAGTCTAGGAAGGCTAGGTCCTAGGACTCCAAATACTGGTTCCATGTTACGCTGTCATTTGGTATACCAATCTGCCAAATCACGGGACCCTAACAAAGATAACCTCCAACTTCCTGGAAATAAGACTCTAGTATAAATTGCACATCAATCTCAAAAAAGTAAATTGAATATTGCACTTCAAAGAAAACTTGAGAAAACACCAATAATGACAATTAAAAAAAATATTCAATCAAACATTTGAAACATAAAAAGGAATACATGCACTATTATAAATTGTGAAAGGAAATCCTAATTATTGGCAAACAGAAGGTAAATGCTAACTATTTTTTGACTAGAAACCAAGAAATGCTCGAAAAACATCGAAAAGGAAGACTGTAATTGCTGAAAGAAATTCAAGATCAATTCAAAACCATTCTTTGTGCAAAGAAAATTAAGAAAGAGAAGCACAAAAAACCTCATAACAAGTTTGTACTAATTTTGTTTCATATATCTCTGTGTAACAAAATCCTTTTCAATAAATTAAAACTTGGCAAGTAAATTTATTGTGTAAACAAATATATGAAATAAACTCATCTAATAAAATTCTCTCACCTTGTTTTTCCCTCTATAACAAGAAACATTATTGATCTCAAACATGATGTAGTTTCCTTTCATCAATGTCAACTCTACAGTATACAAGAATCACAATTTCAAATGATAGAAATATATATGTGGCCTTTGCTCCTGAAGAATAAGTGACCAATTTAAATCATAATTATTCAAATCAGTAAGGTGAAATTGATCTCGTATTCTATAGCACGAACCCATTGAATCTAAACCAATTTAAAAAATTTGAGTTGTGCATTCAAAGTTTGCAGAGGAAGTTTCTTAAAGCATAATCCGAGGCTGTGAATACAGAAAAAATAAAGGGACATACGATGACATGCAATATGATCTAGTACTCAATATAAAGAAATATTTTTAAATTACAGGAACAATTTTCCAATATCATATTCAACGCAAAAAATCTAATGACATCAAATTTAAAGAAGGAAACATACCGAAAAGAAATAAATTTTATGATTTGATCTTACACACACTTCTCACACAGTAAATAACGAATTAAACACAATCCAACCTAATCTTGAAAACTTCAAAGTGGTGTTGAGCTGGTATGGCATCCAACCCAACTAGCTCGCACCCTCTTTCAATGATCTTGTTCACATAGAGATTATAATCATAAAACACATAAAATAATTAAACATAAAATATCTTGAATTTCTTTGATTAATCTTTGAAATCTAAGTCTTTTCATGGTGCAGGCAAAGATCAGACTGAGCAAACATAGGGAGCGATCTGGAGATTAACTATGGAGATTAACCATATCCTCCCCTTCTTCATCGCCCTGTATCTAGGTGATCTCTGAGTTGATATAGATATTGACATTACAAATTAGGCTATTAACAAGCCAATCAAAATATAGAAGGAAAAATTACAAATCATCACAGTTTTCCATGGATAAAATCAGATTTGTTTATGGTGAAACTGAATGTCGAATAGAGGAGATGAATCTAGTACATGAGGGAATTTTTTGGTAAATGGATTCTCTTTCCTCAGTCTGAGATTGATGGTAAACTAAGTAAAATTTTGACCAAGAATTACTTCCCAAAACATCCTCGAACTTCTATTCAAAATTTCAGCTAAATAATGTCCTTTGGATTTGAATAATTAAAGTAGTCTATGCATTCCTTGAATCCAGTGCAGGAATGTATGTGCGATGCAGGAACTTGATGAATGATGCGGGAAATTGATGCATGGTGCAAGAACTCTTCAGAGTCTGGGAAGTCTATAGTAAAATGGTGCAGGAATCCCAATTGGTACATGAATTTGCTACATAGTACATCGAGGTGAATGCAGGCTCAAAGCTTGTTGACATATGCATAAAAATATAATCAACTCAGTATAAACTCGCAAACAAAAAAAATATTATTAATTATGATTTTAATGTTTAAATCTCATTAAAACAAGGTAATCATGGAAAATAGTAATTACTTACTCTATTGTGTCCAAGAATGCACAAAACCATGACAATAACCATTCAAAATAAACAAAATCATGAGGGATTTCGAGTAAAAGATAATATAAAGTAAGACAAGACAAAGGCCTAACAAGAATGAAACCCATGCTTTAATAATAATAACTTTTTATTCCTTTCTTGTTACATAGGATACATATTTAAATGATGACAAAAATTATGAAGACCAAACCTAGTTTAATTTCTCAACACCCCCACTTAAATAGGGATGTATTCATAATTGTATAACAAGTACAACATCATATCTCAAACTAAAGAGTTCTCAAGAAGAGTCAGATTGATAAGCCATATTGTATGCATAATCATCGTCACTAGCACTATCCTTGAGGCCTAGCAGGACATGCTCTTCTTTAATCAAGAGTATTATGTGGGGGGGTTTTACGTGTGATACCACACTGCCTCTATAAGGTACATACCCCATTAGGATGTCTACATGGTATGTCCTTTTAGGACTATTCTTATCTTGGATCTCCAATTCTAAGTCCTCAAATAATATTAGTACTCTTCGAACACTCTTGTTTTCAATGCCTTACTCATTCTCAAAGAGTGTCAATAACTTCCCTTTCTTGGATGTTATATCCTTAAAGAAACCACATATGCTTATCCAATCCTCCACCATTCTCTCTTCATGACCTTCACTTAGATTTCTGACTATTATTCATATTTAAGTGCATGACACATGAAGATGAGAATGCACATGTGATGTCCAACATCACTCCCTCTTAACCATAGAGGATACCCCTATTCTCATTTAATATTGAAAATAGAACCTTGCTTCTATAAAAGGAGACTCCTTTACTCCCTCTTAAATCCAGAGATTATTTTCGAATTCCTTTCTATTTGTAAAGTAAACACCAAAAGCCTCGTAGATTTTCTTCTTCAGAGAATCAACTATTATTTCAACACAAATCCCTCTTTCTTTTGCATCTTTTGATTTCTTTAGAGGTATCATGGATCCATATCCACTCTTCATTTTTGTGACAGGATCCAGGTCATCTCCCTTTGCTCATCACTTTCATCTTCCATAAGAAATAAATAAACTGAGACTTCCTAAACTTCAATTTTATCATAAATTCCTCTTGAAATTTATCTTTCTTTTACCTTCAAGTTATCTTCTCATACAGCTACCACTCAATTCCAGTACAAACATACCTTGAATACATAGTTTCCAGGTACCAGATATTGAGCTTTCCTTAATATTCTTCATTCATCCAACTGAAATTGCCTCAACTACCATCATATATTCCCGCAACAATTTTACAGGTAGAAAAATAATATGTTAACCATATAATTAACAATAATGAAAATCAGACTTACCTCACCATGGTGACCTTTTGATCAAGATCTTCATCGACCATATCCACCTAAAACTTCCTTCATGCATCATATTTCCCAAGGATTGAACTTAATTACCAAGTTACCATTTTTTTTCGAAAGACTATACCTGATGTTAATCATTATCTTACATATCCTAGACAAAGTATTAATATTTTTCACATGCTTAAGTGAGTCAAATAATATTCCTTTTAAGCATCATATATACATATACATAAGCATATTTTATGACCAAATTTTTTTTGCGCAATATTCTACACATATGAATCTTATCCAAATTTTTTATATCCATCATCATGCACTCATATTCTTTCATCTGATCATCCATATATTCATATATCTCATAACTAGCATGCATCCTGACCCATTGCACTCCTTCACCCCTTTACCAGTATTGACTTCACATTAAATGGAACGTCTAACAACCTTTTTCATAGTGTTTTTTCCTTTCATATGGTTCTCCCAAGATCATGATGATCCATTTAAGAAATATGACTTCCTCTAACATTATGTTAGATAATTACTAGATGATCAATATGAAAAATGTCTATATATCGATCTATCTAGATAATCTATACAAATCAACTTGATCATGTAAAATTATAGGCATGCTACTATAATATGCTTCTTTCTATGATGATATGCAAAACACATTATTCTAAAGGAAATAATAAACTTGACAGAGAACCTAAGAGTCAATGAACCTTCTTTAGTAGTAATTATCATTTAATTCTTCCTTCTTTAGTTTCTTCTCAGGTTCTCACACTGCCTCAGCTACTTGAGCTTCACTCATTCCCTTTATCTTGTTTCTTTTTTAGGCTTGGACAATCCATCTTGTAGTTTCCAAATTCATTGCACTTAAAGCATTGAACCTTGGACACGTATTTCCTCTTGGACTTACCAAACTTTCCCTTCTTCATCTTCTTTACTTGAGCTACAAATGCTTGAAATTTATCATTAGATCTAATATCATCCTTGACCTTAATCCTTGATTCACCCAATATTCCCTGTTTCCACAACTCATCAAAGAGATTTGAATCCTTCTTGGAGTATATGTTTGTTGTAAAGTTTCGCATTATGGTGGAAATGCATTAAGTACACAGATGGTTACTTTAGAATCAGTAATTGGTTAAAATCCTTGTAGATTGTATCTTAGTTGAGAGACTCTCATGAGAAAGGATTACATATCTTCATCCTTTGATTTCTTCATTCTATACAATTTTTTCCTCAACGACATCTTTTGTCCTGTTGTACTTACTGAGTACAAATTTACTAGCTTGTCATATATTGCCTTGGACATATTCAAATTTGCAGCAAATTGAACAAGAGAATGTTTAATGGATTCCACTATGATCCTCTATGCCCTTAATTCCCCTTTCTTTTATTTTTCTAGTTCTTGTGTCTTATCATTCTTAGGTTCATTAAATTCCCTAGTAACATATTCCATTACTTCTTGCTATGTTCGTATCAAGTCAATTTTTTTCTTCCATGATAGATAGTTTGATGCCCTAATTAGCTTATTTCTTTCCTTGCAGAAATAACCCATATGACTTGAAGATTCATACATGATGTAATAATATGATACTTTCTTTATGACCAAGATTCCCCTTGATGATGTCTTCAACATTTGTGATGCCTTTAAGATCCTTGAAGAGTCTTCTTTGAAATATTTTTCCCAGAACAATAACTTCCAAGATCCCTGATGTCTTCCAAATAGATATTCTTCCAGAGAGAGATTAACACTCCTCTTGAAGTCTTTCCATTAGGTATTCCTTTACTATGAGCTTGATGTAGACTTGATCTCCTTTAATGTAGAAGCCCTCCCTCTAGGTTTTCTACTAATGAGTCTTCTTCTTTAACCTTTTCATTAGAGTTTCCTTTTCCTTTCCCCTTGATAAGCAATTCCTTCTAGTGTACTTTTTGTTTCCTTACTTTTCCACTTGATCTCTAAAACCATGTTGGAATAATCAATATTTTTAGCTTATTAATCTTGTTCTCCTTAAGATTATTTTTTTCTTGTGAACTTATTAACTTTCTTGTGTTTTTTTAGTTATACCTTTCATAAAAAAAAAACATCAATAACATAAATTGTAACAATAGAGGACACCAATATTAGGCTCTTATTAAGGGCCGAAACCCTCCAAAATGAAAACCCAAAAACTCTTCTCTTTTTGGAATATTCTTTAAATAATAGACATTGACCCAAAACCTAGCCCAGTCCTTCTCCTAGTACCAAGTAATCCCTTCCTCAATTCATTCTTTAATTCTACACCAAACTGCTACAGACTGCAACTTTGACCTACAAGATTCGATACTACAACTCACCTTGCAACTTTGAACCTACAATTTTGGCCTTGCATCTATGCTGGAAACCCTAATATATCCTCCACCCATAAAACTCCTAGAGAAAAACAACTCTCCCAATGTCAACGAGGTCAATAGGGTTTCCTACCTTCTAGCTACAAGTTTTTTCACTTCATCCTACTACAACTTAGGCCCACAACTTTAGCCTCCTTCTACATCACCATAAACCTTATAAATTCACACATGTGAGAGAGATTGAGCCAAAACTAGAGATTTTTCATCCTTCTTCCTTCTCCGAGATCTCCACTCTTCTTCTTCTTGCTTCCTATATTTATATCAAATTCTTTCTTGATAGATCGAACTCCTAGAGTGAATGTGTCTGAAATAAGGTCAAAATTCTTCTTTATATAGCCTTATCAATGGATCAAATTCCATCCGTTAGGCTTACTTGATGTTCTTAACGCTAAATTGTACTTTTGGAGTTTCCTAGACTTTCTATACTAAAAAATAATTCCTTTTACAATTAAAAATTTCCCAGACGGGTCCTATAAACATGATGTTGACTCCTTTTATTCAAGATAATAAATCCTAAGACCTAACAAACCATATAAGCATAAAGAAAATATGTTTACCTATAATACCATCAAGAATGAGCATGAAACCAATGATTTAATAATAATAACTTTTTTTTTCTTATTTGTTACATAGGATACATATTGAAATGAGTACAACAATTATGAAGATCAAAACTAGTTACGTTTCTCAACAAACCCATTCTATTACAACATCTTCCTCAGTTTCAAATGAATTTCCTGGAATAAGATTTCAGGTGATTGGCACTTTCAATTTTGTTGACATCGACACTCATCTTCCAGGATCAAAGTAATACCTTGGTTACTTCCCCCTCTCTAGGAAAACCTTGGGTGGCACATTGGGAACCATTATTTCTCATTCATGTCATTGGTATCCCTGAAATTTGACACCAACATAATTCTTGTCAAGTTAGTACCATAACTTTTTACCATTGCATTTGTCTCATTTATTCGACGACCCATGAGTCCAATAACACCTCCTTCAATAGTGTTTTATATTTGATGAATGGGAGCACTAGTTTAGCCTATTTTTCAAATATTCCCTTGAGGGAAAAATCAGTTATCTTATTCATTTAGCAACAACTTAGCAACATCAACATTTACTTGACAGGATCTTTCCTATATGTTTTTAATATTTCAGTCATAGTTGTCATAATGAGCACGGGACATGCCCACCTCATATAAACACTTTTGTATCAGCCATTCTTCATAGAATTTATTTCTTTTAGTTATTAATCAAGGATATTTCCTTAATCATCTTTGAAAAAAGTTTATCTCTCTAGAGAAGTAATTAAGACTCATCATGAGAACAAAAAAACATGATGTATTTCGGTTATATGCTCACTCCTAACCTCACACATTAGGGGGAAACTGTTATTATGAGAAAATGGTACACTGATTTGTATGCAACAAAAGACACTCAAAGTTGGTGAATAACATGTACATGGGTTAAAATTTTAGTTTAAAACATCATGAAGAGAAAAAAATAAAAATCTTTCCTAAGGTTGAATTAAAAAATCAACCCTCACGAGTGTTCCAAAGTCGAAAATTCACTATATTGCGACTTTTCCTTTGAAAGTTGTGAGGGTCACGAGAAGTTAATTTATCACCTTAGGATTCGAACTTGCCTGAAAAACACTTCACATATTGACATTATGGGATTACCATTCAATCCTTGGGCCTCAAGAATCCTTAATGGCAAGAGTCCAAAATTTATATAAATACAATTTCATGGAGAGCCAAAAATAAGAAGAATTTGTGCATTGTTATACTACCAAAATTTCTCCAAAGCAATCTAACATACCATTGTGAGGAGAATTCCATCATTGTAGATAGTTTTGTATGCTTCTGTGAGAGATAAAGATCTTGGAAAAGATATTGAAAAGGGGAAATCCTTGTTGAGAGCTATTTAGCACCATTGATCAAAAATGTCTCTTCAAGTGTCTTTGATACTTATTTGTAACTCTTCGACCACCAACAATCAATAAAGAGGATATTTTTCCTACTCTGTTGATTTATTTTTCTTCTCAAACTTATTTTGTGTTATTTAGTTTATTTTTAGTTCAATTTTTTTAATGCATTGTTTCTATTATATTCAATGACTTTTTACTCCATATTCACTCACTAACATCACTCATTTTTTTGTATGCTCATTGCATGAAGCAACCAACTACAAGAAATTGTTTCTAGGACACATAGGAAACCAAACACACCATACAATTTTCTTTCACTTAGGGGATACTATAGAATGTTCACCAAGGAATATGGTATGAGTATATATCCCTTTATAACATTTATAAATTTGAATTATTTTTTTTGGAATGAATTCATGGAACATGTCTTCGAATATTTGAAGAATGTTATGTGTGTAACCCCGAGACTTGTTGTGCCAAACTTCACTAGGAATTTCTTATGGAAACGTTTCTCCCATGGTTAAGGAATTAGCAATAATAATCTAAGAGGGATTGTATTTAATAGGAAAAAACCTTTTGAGAAGTACTTGGGAAAATAAACTTACGAAAAATAAATGACTACCATATTGTATGCTATGGATATCTAGAATCTATCTTTCCTAAGAAACATTTCTTGATTTAAACATATCATTGTCGCTTGAAATTCTTCCTAGATCAAACGATCTCACCCTCAAACCACATAAATAGGTTACTAAAATGGTTGGATATGGCTTTGAGATAATTTATTAGAAGGGAAAGTATAGTATGCTAGTATATGTCTTTCAAGGCATGAAGATGAAGCATCCCTCTTTTAACTCTCATTATTTTTATAACATTTTATGCTTGGAACTTTTAATTTATCCTTTTTTAAAATAATAGTAGTATATAATATTTAATGTAGAAGGAATTATTTTTTTCTTCTCACATTACTTTCCTCCATTGTTCACATATCACACCCCTCTTTTGTGTCACTTTGTTAATAATTCTTGAGTATTTGAGTCTCTTTTGACAAAATGTGGAGAAATGTTTTCTTAAATCACAATGAATCCTACATAATCTTTGTATCATGCATAATCTATGCATATTTCATAACCTTTTCATACCACATAGCCATGGCACTATGTATCCTATACATATTTTACACCTCCACCTTTGAAAGTTTACATATTTCATACATCCAATATCCCATGTGGTTGATTCTCTTTCACTATTAATAATCTTGGGGAATAACACTTTCATAGTAGCATACTGATTAAATGATGTCCTTAACAAATGGTTGACATATTCCAAAATTTATCACCTAACACAATAAATTCAAATAGAATCCCATGTATATTGTGGACACATATTAAAATTCAATATTTTCACAATAAATTGCTTCTATATTTGAACAATTAGTCAACCTTTAAATTAGTAATATTATCTAAGTTCCATTCCTTTTCAAAATATATCATTCATTATTTCATAAAACATATCAAAGGATCAAACACTCATTTCTTTCAGAATGCATAAAAAACAACATATGCAATTATGTGGAAGAATGTGACCTTTTCCAATGTCAAGAGGGAGACAATGACATGTTTAAGTGAACTACAACCCTTATCCTTTTTGTTAGTTGTATGGACTAACATTTCTAATGAATTCATTGTAGGGTCACCCAAATCTAGCAATAAATCCACCATCATGGTTGTGGTTGATCTCCTTTCTAAATGTGCTCACATTTGTGCTCTATAGAATTCCCTTCATGCTTCCATGGTTGTTGAAGTCTCCAGGGATAAGATCCTTAAACTCCATTCCATACCATAATCTATTATAGAATACCAAGATGTGACTTTCAACATTCATTTTCCACAAAAATTGTTTCAGTTTTGTAGTATTCCAAAACAGGAAAAGCAACGATATTGAACATAAACCTGGAAATTGCAGTAAATATCAATACATAAAAAAATGAGACAATAATAGAGCCATTCCATTATGTTTAATAGAAGAAAATAAGTACATTTCCTTAAGGAAAAAGTCACTCAATCTAGGCAAACAATGTAATGTTCCAAAATTTTAGCTTCCAAGCTAAATGGAACATTAGAGTTAGCAGTAGCTATAGTCGGTAAATAAATGGGTAGAAAAGCCCATAAGTCTCCTAAGGAGGAATAAAATACTCCAATTGTGAAAGGGGACACTCTTTCAAGCCTAATAAAACACCTCCATGTGTGAACAAGGTTAAAATGAAGCTGCTTTGTCTAAGTCAACAACACAGTTTTAGTGGAGGAGGAATCCAAAGATGAATAGCACAATTTTGGAGGGATATGTAACTTGGGTTAGAAGTAAACTAATGGAGTGGGGCCAAGGGAAAGAAAAATCATGTCCTATAGAAGGAAGAGGATGGTAGAATTATTCATCATGTTTTAGATTATTATTCTTGGCTACCAAGAATTGTTGTTGCTTTGCTACTTAGCAAAGCTGTAGTGTTGTTTAGCACTGGGTGTTCCCGGGCTGGAATCCCACCTCTTTCCTTTGAGGATATCATTGGGAGAGTTTTTATTCATTATTCCACATCAGGTTTTCAGGCCAAGCTTCAGCCATGTTCATCATCATGACTTTGCCGGAGATTGTGTAGTGTTTCTGGGTGCAGCAGTGGAAGGGATTGGAATCCTGGTTTATGAGCTAGTTTCTCATTGGAGGAAACTTTCCTTCACTTGAGACATCTGTTTGGAGAGCTCCAGAGCTTATTTCAGATCTGTGGTATCAGACCATACATTTCACATACCCTCCTAGCTCTATTTCTACTAGGGAGTGCATTATTTTGGAGGCAGTGATCATTGCATGGTTTGGTGGCTCCGTTGCAATGTTTCCTTGTGATTGAGAGGTTCATCCTTTCATGGGAGGAAGCCTTTAAGGGTTCTACATCAGATAAGATATCTTCCAGCCTTATACACTCATGTACTTCATTTTTGTAGTGATTATTCAGTCATTTTTTGAAGATCACATTTTTATGCAGAGTGTTTGACAAAGAAACCCTTACTGGTTTCTTTTGTATTTTGTAAAGGGAGCTTAGATCTATGTTATTCAGCATTATTTATCAATAAATGAGTATATCTATTGTTCTCTTATCATTTTATGTGTAAAACCTCTCTTAGACTACGCAGTCCCTTGAGCAGCTGCTCCAACATTTTGCAGTCTTGGGGTTTTAGCACTTTTTGGCAATCCTAAGTGTGAGAGATCTATTTAACCCACCTATTTTACTTTGTTTCAGCTATATCCTTGGATTTAAAATTTATATTGACTAATATATGGGATCCAAGAGTCCATTTTACTGTTTTATTGCATTTGTTGCTGGAAATTCATTTTGATGCTTGATTCATGAGAAATCTTGAAAAAGGAACATTACAGTGGTATCAGAGCATGATCTCTGGCCCAACCTATGAGATCCAGATATAAGAATAAGGAGATATGGACATAAGCTAGAAAGATTCAGTATGTGCAGGAGGAAAGGAAGACAAGCTTACAAGCTTCTTCCAAAATCTATGAAGAGCTTTCAAGGAGAGCTGAAGAAAATAAGATTGGAGATGAAATCTCCAAAGGAGGTTGGTTCTAGAGCTAAATCTATATTTTCACTTGGTGAGTGTGAGTATGCAGCTGCACTCCATGATGCACAGTTTTGTCAAATTCCCAGATCTATCCTGAGATGGATGGGAGGAGGAAGAATTCCTAAGAGAATGACTGTTAGTGATTTGTTG